>PVLC010035454.1:0-16321 GCA_004027655.1 Graphiurus murinus | reverse complement strand
GATGAGTAGCTGGCAAAGATTTTCTCCCACTCTGTGGGTTCTCTGTTGAGGTTCTTGATAGTTTCCTTTGCTGCACAGAAGCTCTTTAGTTTATTGTAATCCCATATATTGATCTTCCTTTGGGTTGCTTGTGCTTTTGAGGTCCTGTTGAGAAAGTTTTGACCTGTGCCTATGTGTTGAAGTGTTGGGCCTATGCCCTTACGATAGGTATTTTAATACTACTGGAAAACTAAAATCCACTTTAAAATAAAAGAAAAGATTCTTTAGTCATGTGAATTTTATTCTCAGCTCTGCACAGAAACTTCATTGTGTCATGATAAACAAATCATTTAATCTTTCTAAACTGTCATTTGTCAAAATATATTGCTAGTAATTATATATTAGGTCCCAGAGGAAATTTCTGAGGATGAACTTAAATTATTTTCTTTGCCAAAATGAACGGAAGAGACTAGAAAAATATCTATGATTATTAGTTTATATGGAAAGCTAAACAATGGAATAGAAACACTTCTTATAAAAGCATTTTATTTCTAAATAAATTTAATTTTTCAACATTGTCAAAGTTTACATAAGTAGGCATATACCAGAATCTTTTACTGATTCACTTTTAATATAAAGTATATGGCATGCCTTTCTATGTTAAGACAAACTTGGCAGAATACTCTAATATTAAATCAAGGGGGGGTTCATTTTTTCTCTTTAATATTAATACATAATTTTCAAAATGCTAAAATTTAGAATTTGAGAAGAATGTTTATCGGGTACATGTTTCTCTAAGTGATAAGGATAAAATCATATTTACAATACTGGTAAAGTAACATTATAATGAAATTTTATTATAATTAATACATCTTAATTGTAAAGATCAATGGGGCTTACTATTTCCATGCATGCATACATCATACATTTATCATGATCATTTAATATATACATCAGAAATAAGTAAAATAGATATCTATGAAAGAAACAATGAAACTAAAAATAAGGATACAGAAAAGATAAATAAAAATCTCTCAAAGAAGAAAAGCTCAGTCCAGATGGTTTCACTAGTAAATTCTACCAAACATTAAAAGAAGAATTAATATCTTCTTAAAATCTTACTCAAAAATGATAAGAAGAATGAGGCATTTTCAAATTCATTTTGTGAAGCTAACATTACTCTCATATCAAAGTCAGCTGAGAATACTACAGAAAAATAAATTCTAAGACTGATCTTGCTTATGAACATAGATACAAACATTGCCAACAAATACTAGTAAACTGAATATATACAAAAAAAGTCATATGCCATGAGGATGATAGTTCAACCTAAATCAATGCATATGATACAATACTTTAAGAGAATGAAGCACCCAAACCCTATGATCATCTAACTAATGCAGAAAAGGCATTCAATAAAGGTTCACATTCTTGCATAACAAAAACTTTTGACAAATTTAGGTATAAGAAGAATACATGTCAACCTGGTAAAGATAATATGTAATAAGTTTATGACTAACATCATAGTCAATGGTATGGAATCAAAATAAATGCTAAAAAAATCTCCTCTAAGTTCAAGAACAGGACAAGGAAGCCCACACTTACCACTTCTATTCAATATAGTACTGGAAGTTCTAGCCCAAGTAATTAGGTAAGAAAAGGGAAAAAAATTATCTAAATTTGAAAGTAAATTAAATTATATCTCTTTACAGATGACCTTATCTGCAAAAGATAAGGTCCTAGATAAGGATAAAGATATAGAAAGTCATAAGACTACACCAAAAATCTTTCAGAAATTATAAATTCAGGAAAACTTCAGGCTACAAAATTAACTTACAAATAGGTAGTTGCATTCTTATACACTAAAAAAAAAAACCTCCAAAAGATATTAGGAAAACAATCTCACTTATAATAGCATCATAAATACTAAGGAATGAATCAGTAATCTTTATAATTATGTGCCAATTTCCCTTGTTTGTTTTGACTTCCTTGAGTAAAGGGATTATCTTTTTGTCTTTGCTATTATCCTGCCAAACTTAATATCTGACATATAATGGGCTGGAAATATAAATTTATTCAATGAGTACTTGGAATGTCAATAAGTGCACCCCTAAAACTACTAGATTTAGTAATAGAAGTGGGGGATATTTTGGGAGAAGACAGTTGGGTGAATATTACTAAATATTATGATTCAAAGAAAAATGTCCCTAAATGTTTCCTTCCTTGTACAGTTAGTGTTACAAACTTCATTTTTTTGCAAAAGACAGTCAATAAGCACCAGCTAAAATGCAAATAGGCTGCCAACAAATCATAATATATCAATTCATCAACATCCACTCTGAAATAACAGATAAACTTGAGTTTAAAGAAACAAGACTCAAAATAGAGAAATTTAGATGACATGGTTCACGCAAGCATAATCCAACACTGAGGAACCAAATAAAATTAGTGAGAGCCACAGTGAAAACTAGGCATGAAAGCTGAACAAAGGAGGCAATGATGATGTCACCTATTTGAAAATAGTGTCTAACCATGTTGGTAGAGAAGGCAACAAGAGATTTGAAATCATAAACAAGGAGATGATGAATATATTCTCTTAGAGGAACAAAGAAGGCTTAGGAAAAAAAATAAAGTAAGAAAACAAAAAAGATAACATAATCATCACATTAAAGTTCAATATAGCAAATGGAAGCTTTTTATTTTTCTTCTTTATTTTCTTATTGCTATTTCATATCTGTTATACTACTGCCATGCAAGTGATCACAGAAACATCATCGGCCACCGTCATTGAGTCATCCATGTGTGCAGTGTCTGCTGGAGACCTCTCCTTCATGTCAGCCTCTTAGGCTTGCTATGAATTAATGCTAGGAGTGTCAACCCCCGGGTTCTGGGCTCCATGCCAGCTACTCCTGTGTCCTTTTATTTCAACAGCAGCGAAGATACATCTGCTGCCCCTGACATGAGTGTTTCACTTACCTTCTTTTTATTCTCTCTTGGAACATGAGTTTCTTTCTCTCTCTCTCTCTCTCTCTCTCTCTCTCTCTCTCTCTCTCTCTCACACACACACACGCACACACACACACACACACACACACACACACAGACACACAGATTTTCTAATCACTAACTATATTGTTCCTTCTGCAATTAAAAAAAATACATTTTAAGTTCACTGGCTATGGCATCCTTTTACGCTAGTAATGCTCCTTTCAGATTCTGTGGTGACATGTCAAGGAATATATATGTATATAGATCTAACCGACTCACATTGTGTGGAAAATTTTTTTATAAAATGTAGCCTTGGTAATAAAAGCTTTATCGTCTGCTGCTCTTTACATGTCTTTCCAAAGTGTTTCTTTTGTGTGTTCATAGCTTTTATCCTGGAAAATGAATAAATTTTAGTAATAAAAATAAAGTCGAAGCCGGGCATGGTGGTGCACACTTGTAATCCCAGCATTCGGGAGGCTGAGACAGGAGGATCCGGGTTCGAGGGCAGCCTCAGCTACCTAGTGAGGCACTCCGCAACTTAGTGAGACCCAGTTTCAAAAATAAAGAATAAAAAATAGGGCTGGGGGTATAGCTTGGAGGTAGAATGCCCCTGAGTTCAGCCCCCAGTACTGCAAAATAAATAAATAAATAAAGTCGATTGTTGGAAACCTCTAAGATGGCTGGGAGGAAGGAAGGAAGGAAGGAAGGAAGAGAGGGAAGAAGGGAGGGAGAGAGGGAGGAAGTAAAGAATGAACTGAAATCCTGACTCCTCCACATATCTGATAGCAAAATGTATTAGCTTCTGAAAATAATGACATTTCTTAACTTCTTTTGTTTCTGGCAAATTAAATGGACGAAAAAGCAGTGACCGCCCTACAGTTGCTGGGAATATTCTTTAGCATGAGACACATCAGGTCATTTGCTCAGTGTGTGATAGAGACAAGACCACAACCCATGTAGGCTGTCACGACTCAATTAAAATCGCATCAATGCCCCCATTCCATCCTCATTCATGTTGGTGATGTAATAGTATGATTTGCCAAGTTCTTTAAGTGTCTACATTGGCATATCCTTCAACAACAATTAGTGACTAAAAATTCTTTCACCTAGGCCTTTTAAAGAAGTAACACATGGAGCTGTGGAAGATGCTTCAGAACTTTCAGCAAAAGATTTGCAACTATTGAAGTGTTGAGAAGAGTTCAACTGAAAGGAAAAATTCATAAAGCACTGATTCTTTTTTTCATTTGCATCTATAACTGTGTTTTCCTGGTATAATGAGAGTAATTTAATTTTATAGATTTTTTAACAAAATATAAACAAGAGTTCTTGATCTCCTAGAAGAGGTGATGTTCAGTGTAAAATACTGGCTTTAATCCCTGTTAAGCACAGTCAGCATAGCCTAATGAAGTAGGTGAGCTCTCGAGCCCTTGAGAATTTCTTGGGTTATAATCTCAGCCTTTTCACTGACTAGATCTGGGATCTGTAGAGTACCCTTAACCTTCTTGGTCTTCTATCTGTTTATCTTTGAAGGAGGGGTGATAACATATCAATAGGTATGTCCCAACATATCCTTATAAGGATTAAGCAAGTTGATAACTGCAAAGATCTTAGAATAGTAGATACAGGTAATACATTTTAAACATCAGCTAAAAACTGCAATATTAATATAAATGGCAATTGGAAAGTATAAGCATATATCAGAAATAACAGACAAAGAGAATGGGAATAGACAATGGAAATATGTATTATAAACAAAAACAAATACCATTAAAAGATAAATTCTTTGAATTTCTCAAATTTAAATAATTAAAATAATTAATAATAATAAATATTAGTAATGGGTGTATTATGAATATTTGGATAGCATAAAGTGAGGTATAATTCAAATGATACTAGAACATTATCTGTTATTGAGTATAAGTTTTGAAATATAGTGACATATAAGTATTGGGGATAAGCTATTGGCCACTTTCTATTTGTTTGACCTTAGCCAAGTTACTAAAGCTCTCTATTTTCCATTTTTCTGTTTTTTTTTTTTGATTGAACAAAAAAAGAATACCAATCTCAAATGATTGTTGTGAGTATTAGGTACATTAATTCATGCACAGCACTTAAAAGAGGACCTAGTGCATGGTAAGTATTTGGTAAATGTTATTAAAGGGTGCATTTTTATGCATGGTTAGAGAATTGTATATAAATCACTGTAACTACAGTTTTCAGTTCAATTAATTAGCATCTGCCAAACCATAATGTGATCTTATTAGTGTAAACTCACTATCTTGTCATTATCTATTCTCTTACCAGGGAAAACCTGACAGATGCCAAAAGTTAAACTAAAATTCACAAGATAAAGTAGTCTTGAAGGTATTACTGCAAAAAAAAATGTATATGCAAAAAACATAGATGAGAATCTATATAAATTTTTTTCTTATTGGATTAGCTCTAGTTAGAATTGAAGAACTTGTGTGCCCATTTAAAAACATCTAAGTAATAAGATACATTGTACATTCTGACATAATTTTGATGCACACTTACTCTGTAGCTATTTTTGACCAAAAGAGGTTTTAATAGGGCTCCTCACAAACCCAGCAACATCATATATCTTCCCAATGTAAAAGGAAAAAAAAATTGCCTAATATCCTAAAATTTTATTTTTTCCCTTTGTATTCCCACTTAGTATCTTATTTGTTCAAGAAATATAAAGAGATCTTTCCAGGTAGGCTTCATTACAAAATTTTATCATTCTATCTATTAATTTTTAATTCAATGCTATTGATGTCCTACCTATGTTAGGCACTGAGCAAATGTCCTTTGAGTGTGAGAGGGTAAAGTGGCAATAGTATCGGATCCAAGTCTAATAAATAATGCATAATTTTGTGACAGTGTGTGAGGAAATAACTGAGCTGTTACAGTTTGAAGAGCAAATGATTCAATATTGCTAAACTGTTGGAAAAAGAAGGGTGTCGAATATAATTTAGGAAAGTAACAGGATCCAAGTCACAGTTACACTCTTTATCTGCTAAAGAACTTGCTCTTTGCTTTGTCATTGAAATAATGTAAATGAGATAAAGGGAAAGTCAGATATTTGCATTCATAGAGGGATCACTTTGTTGTAAGAGGAGAGGAAAGATTAGGGGTAGGGGCAAAAATATATGGATATGTATGACTTTCTAGTAGTAATAGGTCATGCAAAATACAAGTGTATTTGATAAGTAAATGTCACTAAGGATGGAAAGAAGGTGATTGATTTTGAGGAGTTTTAGAGGCGAGGTATAGTGATTCTTCAGATATGCAGGAAAAGGAGGAAGTTGGTGTGGAGAAGATACTCAGAATTTGGTCTTGGAAGACCAGTGAATATTTGTGACACCTTCAGAGGTAGAATATAAGAGTCAAAAGGTACCTTGGGAACTCTAACACATTGTTGGTGGGATTGCAAAAGAGTGCAGCCACCTTGGAGATTAGTGTGGAGGGTCCTCAGAAAAGTGGGAATGAACCTACCATATGACCCAGCTATACCACTCCTGGCTATCTATCCAAAAGAATTGAAACCAGACCAACATGTAATGCATGCATATGTATGTTTACAGCAACACAATTCTCAATAGCCAAATTATGGTACCAGCCTAGGTGTTCATCAACAGATAAATGTATTATTATGTTATGGAATATATTCACAATGGAATTCTACTCAACCATAAAAAAGAGCAAAATAGATGGAACTGGAAAATATTAGGCTAAATGAGAAGGAAGAGGGACAGGGAAAGTTTGTTGTCCCAGAAGCCAAAAGAAGAAACAATTTTAAGAAGGAAGAAGTAGCCAGCAATGACAATATTGCATTGAGATCAAGTATGGACCATGTGTTTATTACATCTAGTAGTGTTTAATTTATGAGTGTTATTAGCTAGACATGTTAAAGTGGAAGGCAGATGGTGCAGTAATTTGAGAAGTGGTAGGGGAGAAAATTAAGTGAATGGGAACTCAGCTTTCAATGAATTTGGATAGAAGAAAAAAATATGTTGATAATGGGAGGACCAGAGGGGTGTCTGCGGAGTATAGGAGAGCTAAGAATTATTATAGTTGAGGAGATGATCTAGTAGACAGTAAGGGATTTCAACTGTTGGAAAAGTTGAAATAATTTTTATCAAAAAAGCAAATGCATTTGACAAAGTTAAACAGGCAAGAAAATTTTATTCAAGGATACTAGCACAGAAAAGAGAGAGTCTGTAACTCAGCTTGAACTCAACTTCACAGTAATAAAAGGCTAGAGAAATTCAAAGATCTAGAGTGTGTACATCACAGGTAACCTGACCATGAGCTTTGCTCAAAGAAAGAGTAAACTGCCTTATGTCTCCAGGGTAAAAGGTTGATTTACAACTCGGACAACAGCATCCCTCCAAAGTTAAGCTATCATTGTCTCATTGGGAAATAGGGCCTCTAACTTTCCTGAAGATTCCATTCCAAAGGAATGGCTTCTGGGACTTCAAGAAACACAAAAGTAGCTTTTAAAATTTTTATTTCAGAGAAAGGATTTACAATTATAAGTTTTCTAGAGTAAATGCTCTAAGCAGATATCAATGTTTTAGTCTGATCTAAGGGGAACGAATCTCCCTAAAGTTCATTCAAGCAGAGGGGAACCCTAAAGCCGTTTTAGTCTTTCTATTGACACAGTTCTAAGTAGGTAGAAAAGAGTGGAGATTAAAGTTGAGCTGTTGAGATTAAAAGCAGAAATTACACCCACCAGCTAAATCTTTAGTACTGGAGGTAAAGCTGGGTGGAAATGAGTAAGTCTATTATGGTGGTGAGGACGGTTGAGAGATTCGAACATAATAGGGCTCTCAATTTTCTCAACAAAGTAGGAGGTCAGAGAAATAATATCTTCTGACAGTGGTGTGTGGTAAGTGGAAAATGGAGGAAACAACGGTCAAGGCATACAGGAGAGACAGAGAGGGAACTATCAAACTATGACCTCTTGAACTGTAAAAGTCATCATCAGAAAAAGAAACACAATGTTTTAAAAGAACAATGTTTTAAAAGAAGGCATTGCCTATGCCCTCCAAAGCATTAATAAATGGTTCCATTGTGTTTCTGACTTGTTTTTTTTTCTTCCAACTTATAATGATGCACTTGCAACATAATTATATGTTTTTCTTCTTGCTAATGATGTTTTCTAGTTTATCTGATTTTTCAAGTTCTGTGTTGAACCTACTATAAAGATTTCTTGGCAGATTGTCTCCTCTGTGTATAGAATATGAAAAAGAATTTTCTTACCAACTTTCCTGAACTTTGATTATTATAGCAATGCTGGGTATGCTCATTTCTCTGCTCCTTTTTACAGTGCATTAACTTTAAAATAACATCTAAGTCCCTATCTAGCTGTTTTCACATTTTATTTTCTTCTATTGCCAGCCAATGAATTGTTCGACTTTCCAGTCTCTCTTTTGGGATTCTACTTTCATTGACAATAAGAGTTATTAAGATCTGTATAGTTGATTTTTATCCTTACTTAGATCTGTTTATATCTCCTGGGTAACTTTTCTGTGCACAATTCCAATTACTTTATTTCTGTACCATCCTTTCTTTGTGCCAAAATTTGATTTTGTTCATTCTTATCCTCTTATAATGGATTCCTGAACTCCTTTTTATTTCCTTGTCATGGCTATTCACTAGTTTTTTAAAAGGTTTTTATGACCTGATATTAAAATCTATTTGCAAGTTTTGAATACATATTCCATTTCTGGTGGTTTTTCTGTTGTCCTCAGTCCTCCATCTTGGAAACTTCCATAACCTCTATCCTTTGGATAATGCTTTTATTCATGTATAAAACTGTATTCCATAAATATAGTTAGAATTTTATAGCCTTGTTTATTAAAGTACTACAATTAGTAGTCCAATCTTCCTTCTTTTAAATATAATCCTTTTAATTGAGGAAGAGATTGAATTCAATAATTATTGAGGTCCTTTCATAACTTAGGAAATCTTTTATGTTATCAAAATTTTTCTAAACCCCATCTGGATATTTAAATGAAGGCCCCACCCTTTTTTAAAAAATCAAGTCTGTTATGGAGACTAAGCAATTTCCAACTATTACCTATGACTTGAAGGCTCCTCCAGGTTTAAATATGCCATTCCCATTGACCTGCTTTGATATCCTCTTCTTACAACTAGCACAAAGTTTTAATTATGACTATAATTACGACTATTAACTAATAAAATTTAACTTTATCTCTCAGAGGCTCCAGGAGCTATATAAGTAGGATTTCTAGGCCAGAAGTGAAATATTCCAGATGATTGTACCTTCTGAGGGGTAATTAAGGCAGATGGGAGGGTCAGACAGGAGGTACTAGAGAAAAAACCCACTCAAAGAGGCCAACCAGGGCAATCTTAAAGGTAAGTCTTAAGTTACAGAGAAAAATCTTTATTATGATGTTAAGTTCATATTCTCTTAGTAATTAACTTATCAAACCAATACTATTAGGCTTGAAAACAGATTACTTCATTTTGGAGGTTAAATCATTTTCCACTGAGAACAAAAGACAAGTATATTTAGCCCTTTTACTTAAATAACCTTTGAAGGGATGAGTGAAGGAGCTTTAAACGTATTGAGTTTTTATTAGAGCTGTTACCTTAGCTTTAATAATGGGGTACTACTTCACTATAAGAAGAAATGAAGCATTGCATTTCTCTTAACAATGAGAGCATTTTTCTAAAAAGCCATTTTTGTGGTCAATAGCAGTACAATTAATGCCAAAGAAAATGTGCCTAAAAGTGGAAAGCATTAATGATCCACAATACAAACATCTCTACTTAAATCCAGGTAAGAGATTCTGAGCAAAAGTCTGTAAAGAAATGTGTGTGTGTGTGTGTGTGTGTGTGTGTGTGTGTGTGTGTGTTACTGGGGATTGAATGTAGAGTGTTTCTATCTCTAACTTATGCCCCTAGCCCTATTTTATTTTATTTTATTATTTTGTAAACAGGGTCTAAGTTGCTGAGAGTGCTGAAAGTCTCACAAAGTTGCTGAGGCTGGTTTCAAACCTGCGATCATTGTGCCTCAGCCTCTCAAGTACTGGAATCATGAGCATGTGGCACCATGCCCAGCTGCAAAATGGTATTTAAACTGTACAAGCATCTCTCTTTGAATAAAGTTTTCTTTGTTTGTTTTTAGTGCCTTCAGGAAGATGGGTTTTTGCAGCAGGCAAAATAACTGTTTAAGCCTGATACTGTTAATGAATCAAAGATTTAGATCATTAAAACCAATATTGAAGCAAGACATTAGACATGAAATATTTGTTATGCAAATCTTATACTTAAGAATAGAAAATATTTGCCTCAAGGTTAATATTTATAACTTAAAATGAATAATAATAAAAATACCAAGTATTTGGGTATTTAAATTTCTACAGATTCTCAATATTTCTTCAAGTTATTCATGTTATATAGAAAACATTTTTGTTTGATATACAAACTGACTGAGAAAATCATCTCTATGGAGGAGCCACAATGGCGGAACAGAAATACACCGCATGTGACTCTGCGAGGGAGAAGTGTCAGGATAACAAAGCAGAAAAGATATTCCAAGGAGAGAAAGAGAGAAAGAACCCTGGGAACCAATAAAGAAACCATAATGTCACGGAGAATTGGAAAGATGGCCCAGAGAAAAGGACAAAGCAATTCAGAACATCCATCCCTGCTCCCTGACTGAGAACACAATGGTGCAAGAATAAGATAACCTGGGAGGTGAAGAAGACACTGATAAAAACAGCTGCCAGATGGTCCTAACTACTGGAAAAATCCATCATTTTATAAGCTTTAAATCTAGTTCAATGATTTGGTCTAAAAGTGACTCCTGCCCAACAATCTAGCTTTAGAAAAGAATGCAATCCTCAGAATGCTATAACCAGAGCCATCTTGAGAAGGCCCTATTTCTAGGGATTAAACTAATTGAGGGATCAGAACATTTATAATTCAGGGTCCCCTTGGAAACCACAGCCGCATTGACTGGGTAGGAGAAGGTGGCATGAGGCAGTCATGGCTTGGGACAATGTCTGATACCAATTCACTGAGAGGTTAACACAGTACAATTTATAATAGCCTCCAAGTTGAATCAGCCTAGGTGCCCATCAACAGATGAACAGATAAAGGATATATGGTATATATACATCATGGAGTATTATTGTGCCACAAAGAAGCTGTGTGCATGTATGTCACTGTCAACATGACTTCCATTATGATATGAGGCTATAGGGCATCAATAAAATCATATTTTAAAAAATAAGAATAGAATCATGCCATTGTGCAGAAGAATGGATGGAACTGGAGAACATCATGTTAAGCAAAATAAGCCAAACACAGAAAGACAAGTATCACATGTTTTCTCTCATACATGGAACCAAACAAATAAACAAATATAAACTGAAAAAGAAGAACTATCAGGGGAGGGAAAGGTGACTAGGAAAGGGGGAGAGAGAAAAGGGCGATAGAAGATAGGAATGGATATGATCCGAGCATAATCTATGCACGTAAGGAAATGTCACAGTGAATCCCATTAATTTGTACAATTAATAGATATTCAATATTATAACTTAAAATAGATTGAGGATACAACTGTCTACTTATGATCAAAATTCTAATCAATTTTTCATTAGTGTTTATATTAAGAAAATACACAGCTGGGTGTGGTGGTGCACACTTGTAATCTCAGTACTTGGGAGACTGAGACAGGAGAATCACAAGTTCATGGCCAGCCTCTGCAACTTAGTGAGACCTTGTTTCAAAATAAAGAATAAAAAAATAGGGCTGGGAGGTTAGTTCAGAGGTAGAATGCCCCTGGATTTAATCCTCAGTACCACAAAAAAGAAAAAGAGAAAGAAAGAAAGAAGAAAGAAAGAAACTCATCATAGTGTTTTCTTGCCCCACCTGAATAAGCTATCTTTACCTACCCCTCAGCCCAGTCACCACCCAAAGCATGTGTGATAATAAAACCATCATTGAAAAACATCTATTATTATGTAAAATAATAATATTTGGTGATAAGTTTGTTACCTAAATGATAGTGATGCAAGTATCTCCAATGATAATTACTATCAAGTACTATTTTCAGTCGAAAGTCATTATGCAAAGATTTGTGTGCCCATTGCACAGTTCTGGTGAAAGATGAAACTGTTTGCTTGAATATTATCCACATACTGCGACAGACCGTAAAAGTCTTCTTCCTCTTTCTCTTTGAGATATATGTGATTACCACTATGCCTATCTTACCCAAAGGAAATATTCTGAAGTTGGAGAATAAAATGAAAATCAAATGTGGGCCAAATTTTCCTTGAAAATAATCTTTTCTTTTTTTTTTTTTTTGGCGGTACTAGGGATTGAACTCAGGGGCATTCTACCTCCGAGCTATACCCTCAGCCCTATTTTTTATTCTTTATTTTGAAACCGAGTCTCACTAAGTTGCGGAGTCCCTCGCTAGGTAGCTGAGGCTGTGAAAATAATCTTTAAAAGTAGTTCACGTCCAGTGATGGTTTGTAAATATGTGAGAATACCAATGTAAATCTCAATATCCTGTATGGGGAAGGAAGAGATGGGAAGGGAGTCGGGGGAAAGCCCACCAAGTGCTGTGTGCATGTATGTCACCATCTCTACGAACAACATTATGATGTTGAGACTCTAACGCACCAATGAAAGTGCGTGTGTGTGTGTGTGTGTGTGTGTGTGTGTGTGTGTGTGTGTTTCAATTAGGGAGTAGTATTCCATATCGGCTACCTAATTATCTCATCCTTGGATGAAATTATTTAAATTTGTTGGCATGTTTGGGGGAGAGATGGATAAAAGAAAAAATGTCAGGGAGATAATTGGCCCAAGACAGACCCAAGAGATCAGTAGCATCACAACCCTGATCACCTTCACTCAGGAGGACACCGTAGGCTCCTTAAATAACCCATATGGTCAAAAGGCAGATTTTCCTCTCCCTCTCTCCATCCTCAAATATGAACCTCATATTTGTGTACTTTAAAGTTTTTGCATGACATTCACTCTGCTGGACCTCCGTGTGCCCTTACAGATTTGAGGGCCAAGAGAAGACATTTTAAACATGACTTTCAGCTGGGCAGCCTCTTCCTCTCCAACATGACACACTGTCTGGACTCAGAAGAGCCATCCATCTTGCCTGTGAAATGTCTCGTTGCTTCCTCGGCTGCCTCGTTGTGCAGCTTCCCATGGCCATGCTGGCCCTTCTGGGGTCATGCTGCAGTGTGATTTCATTCCATCTCCTTGTACTTCTCTCACTTCAACTTGTCAAGCAGCTGCCACTGATAGATTCCATCGCTGTCCAAGAGAATTCACTGTTGGCAGGGACTAAATAGCTTGCCAACAGTGGACCAAACACTCTACACCCCATATCTCAGCACTCGCAGGGAAAACAAATACCTGCCTCATCTCTCCTCTCTTTTCAAAGGGTTCTCTTTTAAATTCCTGCAGGGCATGCCAATATGCACTTAAAATAATGTAGTGCACAACCATCCCCCCAGTCCTGGACACATAAAGAAAGAATGAATCTAAATGGTACTGTGCCCTAAAAGATTGAAATATGAAGCTTTTAAATTGCCAGTGTAAATAAAGCACACTGTGAAGACAAACTCATTTTATACTTCAATTTCACTTTCCCATTCCTCTGAATGGCACTATTCTCCAGATATCCCAGAATTAAGACAGGTACTATTAGAGTCAACAGCAACTGGACTTGACCCATTTAGATTGCCGTTTCCAGACAAGGTAATATAATTCTCAACCTGGATCTGAAACAATTGGTGATTGCAGAGAATCAAATTTTCTATGGCATGAGGGCTGCTTGATATGGCTCTTCCTGGAATTCGAGTCTAATATCTGTTCCCTAATAAAGAATATTTTCATGGGCATTTTTTTTCTTTCTCTTGGCAGGAGACAATATCACACAACATTTTCTTTAAATATTTTGTAAATGTCTGATGATATGGATCATATTCAAAATGCAATCTGAAACCATGATAACTTAAACAACTGTAAAAATTATTTATCCACATCTCTGACTTCACTTTTCACTCTCATCTCTGATTTAATATTGCCCTTAATAAAAATAGTCCACAGAGAATGAGCTGATTTATCACTAAAAATCTTAAGTTTTTGAGTAGAGGCTAGATATAAATATATATATTTAATTGTTAGAATGTACATTGCAGCATTATAGTACCCTGGGTTCAATCCTCCCACACACATATAAGCACAAAAAAGCACAAGTTCATGTACATGCAAAGTAAAAATGAGGATCAAAGAAGTACATGTATAGTCATTTTTTGTTTTTATTTCATATAGCTTGAAATTTTGTTTTATATGCATATAAATGTATAGCATGTTAGTCTCCACCACTTTTAGGAAACAAACTGTTTCTACTATTATATTCTTTTTTAGATAAAATAAAATTTCCTGTCCTGCTATTCAAGGCATAGAACTCTGTTACTCTATGTCATACAATTCAGTATGTAGGTATAATATAGGGAAATAAGTATGGACAAACGTATGCCTATAATTGCCAGTAACTGGGAAATTTTACCTAAATATCTGATCTGAGATATCTGTTGTCAATATTCTCTGCATTTGCATAACATTTTCTCTGATGAGGCCAGGTATAAAAAATTGGAAAGAAGGAGTGTGTTTAACTTTCTATAGATGATACAATGATGTTAGACAAGCTCAATGACCTACATAGACAAGAAAAATAAATAATTATTCCAGATGATGGTGATTTGTAGTAACGTAAACATGGGTCAGTCAGGGTCTGGGTCCCCTCGGAAATTTCAAGGCTGAGTCCTAATGCAGCCAAGCTAAGGAAGACAAAAGCAGGAAGAAGAGTATGGAATCAGGGTTGGAGAAGAAAGTTATGGATTTCATTCTGATACTACTTCATTAAGTTGAATAAACTACTCATATTGTCTTCTTTCTGTCCCACTAAAAATATTTATTTGCCCTTAGCTCCTATTTCTTAGCAACAGTAACTTACACATAATTCAGTACAGATTATGTTTAAGGTCAACTAACTCTCATGACCTTTCAGATGCAGCTTCTATCACTGTTCATCAAAAACATATTCGTAGCCAAACACTCAAAAAATGTGAACTATCTCAGCAGGTTAGTTCTATGAATGGCTGCTCTACAGCCTACATGTTAATTCTCCTTGGAGCAAGTGCTCCTGGGTGGTCTAATGAGCTGTAGCATGTGACATTCATGGTCACATACTAGAGTGGGGGCTTTAAAATATCATTTCCTTATTAAATTGAAATAAGACAGTAACAAAAGCAATGGTGGCTATATGCTATAAAATTAATACCCTACTAAGAAGAAAGCCATGGAAGAGAAAAAAAGGAGACATAAAACATCACAGAAGAGAACCTAACTATACATCTCAATAGGTGGGCAAAGGGCATTAGGTCAAATTCGATACCTGTATCTCTTCTCATCAAACTAAATAAATCAAATGAATGAATATAAAATATCCATTTAAATAAATAGTGACATTTAGTTATTTAATAAGGAGAACATTTAGTTATTTAATAAGTACAGAATGTCTGTCTCTAATGAACAATCAGCACCAATTTAATGCTCGAACATTAGTAGTGTGTCTGATAATATTAAGAATGCAACAAGGAAGATCATTATCATTCCCAACATCTAACTCTTTTATAGAAATTTAGCCAAAATAAGATCATAAAAATAAGAAACATAAAAGTTAAAGTGTTTCACTTTTTACAAATATTCTGTAAGCAACAAAAAAAATCTATTTTTTGCATCATTGCCTTAATTCTAAGACATAGCATTGATTTTTTTTGTAGTTGTCAATTAAAATTGTTTTTCTTTATTTTTGGGGGGGAGTGCATTGTAATCATGTATCATAATGAATTTCAGAGTGATAGAGACGTATGTGCACATAGTACTGGGTGAGCCTTCCCCAGGCCCCCACCCTGCTTCCTCACTCCCCCCATGAACTCTAGACAAAGGAAAGGGAACCTTAATGGAGAAGGCCAAAGAGAGGAAGGAAGATAGAGGAGGGGACTTCAATGAAGAAAGCACTTCAATGGACATGATGCATATACACAAATGCCAATCTCAAGAAAATTAATTGAAACCATCCAGATGTCGCGCGCTTGTATCCGTCCAGCGGAGAAAAACACACGACAACCAGGTTCCTTCTGCGAGAAGCTTTACTCAGGATTGCTTATCTTCATGCGGGTAATGGCGGCGGCCCAAACCCAGAACAGCCGAGGCTTATATGTCTGCTTCTGGCCAATCAGGACTTGACTCGTATCTGAGCTCCAATTGGTCAGGAAAGCTA
>PVLC010035452.1:0-16215 GCA_004027655.1 Graphiurus murinus | reverse complement strand
TCAACTCTATCCGCTGATCTCATCTGCTCCAGAATTTGGACTAAGTCCTCTGTCACTGAGGGGATCTTGCTTGGGCAGTTGCCTGAGGTTTCTGCATGCTGAAGATGCTTTCTGTGTTGGGGAACCTCACCCCCCCATTCCTCAGTCCCTCTCCCTAAGAGTCAGCAAACCAGCTCATTTCATCACCAGTACCACCTAGACACGCCCCTTCTCTTCCGCTGAAGCCATGCTCTGGTTCTGGCCCATCCCGTCGCCTGGACTCTGGCATCGGCCTCCTCCTCATGGCCTCCTGGCCTCCAGTCTTGCCTCCAACCCATCCCATAATCAGGACCCCCAGCAGGAGCTTCCTAAGTGTATAAGAGGTCATGCCACTGCCTCCTCAAACCCACAAAGGTCTCCTTCAGCCCGCAGGGGGTTCCAAAGTGGATTCAGAGGAGCAAGATGACAGGGAGCCCCATGAAAAGGGAATTTTGTAGTCAAAGAAATCACCTATTGCCCACCCGAAAGAGTCACAATGCAATTAGCAAACCAAAGGCTCTGAGAAGCCCTGCACTGAAAAGCCCACGTGACCAGGCTTCAAGCATTTCCTCTCTTACTCAGTCATAGATCATAACATCCAGCAGGCACTTGGAGGCACACACTACAATTCTCTTTTCCTCTCCTCAGCTGAAGGCGCAGAGGCTGAGGATGACTCCTGGGATCATCTCAGTCACTGGTTCCCATATCTGGTGGTCACTGCTGGTTATTTTTGGGATCTTTGATGGGCCGCGCCCACTTTTTCATGTGGCTGCCTGAGCTTTCTCACAGTGTGGCTGGATGTTCACATTTAAATGTGAGGCTTTAAATAAAACCACTGGAAGCTCAATTCTCATGGTTGGCGCCACTGAAAGGAGACTAGAAGGTGTGCAGAACTATCACCATCATCGTAATCATCACCACCACCACCATCATCAATATTACTATCATTATCATTGCCATCACGCTACCATCAGGGTTCCCATGATCATCATACTCATCACCATCACCATCATTTCATACTCATCGCCATCACCCCCGTGATCATGATCACCACGATCATCACCACCATCACCACCATCACCATCACCATCATCATCACCATCATCACCACCAGTGGAGATCTATCCTTTTTCTTTGGGGTGGGGGATTGAACTCACAGCGTTCTATCTCTGAGCTACACCTCCAGCCCTATTTTATTTTTATTTTGAAACAGGATCTTGCTAGGTCAATGAGGCTCACTACTTGCTGAGGCTGTCCTCAAGCCTGCAATCCTCCTGTCTCCACCTCCCAAGTACTGAGATTACAGGAGTGCACCATCACGCCTCGTGTGAGATCCATCCTTTCAGACTCAAAGAAAAGTCCTCCAATCTCCTGTGCAACGGCATGGCAGACACACTTCTTGCCATGCGTGTTCCGACAGGCCAGGGCGAGAGGGCTGGGAGTCACACCATTCAGAATGCATGCCCTTGACCTTGTGCCCAGTCCTGCACTCTGTTCTGCTCGGGCTGTGCCAGTCTGGAGCCTTTTGGCATAATTTCTCCAAGAAGAAACTGATGTTCTTTTGCCTGTGGGTACAGTCAACTGGCTTCCTGGGATGGAGAGAAGACCCACAAAACACCACACAGTGCTCAGATTCCCAACCACACCTGTTCCTTCTGAGACATGGACCTCCCAAGGCTTTTTCGGGACACCCTGGCACTGGTCTCTCCCCCACGGGCACTTTCGGTGGTAGCCACGAGTTACTCAGCCCTTCTCTGCTAGCATCCCATCTTGCTAACAGAGGTTTGTTGAGACCTTTCTTGCACCCGTGCCTCCTCTTTCAGTTTCTTTGCCTTTATGGGTTGCTTCATACCTACTTTATTGTATTGTATTTTATTTTTTTATGTGTGTGGTACTGGGGATGGAACCCAGGGGCATTCTACCTCCGAGCTACACCCCCAGCCCTATTTTTTAGTCTACTTTTGAAACAGAGTCTCACTAAGTTGTAGAGGGCCTCATTAAGTAGCTGAGGCTGGCTGCCAACCTGTGATCCTCCTGTCTCAGCCTCCCAAGTACTGGGATTACAGGTGTGCGCCACCATGCCTGGCTCCATACCTACTTTATACCTTTACTGCTAGGTGAGTGGGGTCTGAGGAGGGGAAGGCCAACCCAGCATTGTAAGTGTCTCAAGGCCAAAGAACATGGAAGAGTTGTCTCCACGCCCCTCTCGCTTTCCACCCCTCCCACCAGAGCCCCCAGCCCCGGCCTCCAGCAGCCACACGTGCTGGACCACACAGTCCTCTCGAATCTTGGCAGCCTCGACACTGTGACCCTCACTCTCCTTCCCACTCTTCTGTTCCAGCTTCTAGGGGGAAACAGTGTCACGAAGACCCTCCCCGCGTTTCTCCTGTTCTCTGGCCTCTGCCTTCTGGGTCTCATTTGCTGGCTTCTCTTCCTTGAAACCAGTCTTCCCTCCTTCCTGGGAATTCTATTCTTCATCCCTTCCTCTCTCACCCGACACGCTCTCCCTGGTTTCAATTTTGCACCAATATCTTCCAAATGTGGCCCTCCAGCGCTGGCCCGGCGCCTGTGCCCCAGATCCAGGTCTCCAGCTGTCTTCGACATCTCTCCTCGGATGGCCCTCGGGCCACGAGGCTTCATCATGCCAATAGACGAACACTGCTTCTCCATCCTCCCCAGCCCATGTCTCCCCTTCACTCCTGGCTTGGGAAAGGAGTCTTGCTGCCTGGTCTTGCCGCCCAGAAACTTGGATGTCCTCTTTGACTAGCCCTTTTTCTCAATTTCCACACTCAACTAATCACCCAGGCCCACTGACTTGACCTTTTTCCACAAATTTTATCTGTCCACCCACTCATCACCCCTACAGCGGGGGCCTCAAGTCTCTCAATTGATACCATGTCCCTTCAGTCCCGTCCATGTGCAAGTCGGCCCCTTTCATTCCTGCCTAAACAGCCTCTGCTGGTTCCCCTCTACCTAGAAATTGAATCCAAATTGCCCCCCAGGCTGGACTTGCCAGATTTAGCAAATAAAAAATACAGGATGTCCAATTATGTTCAAATCTCGGATAAACAATGAGTGTGTGTGTGAGAGAGTGCGTGTGCGTGCGTGTGTATGTGTGTGTGTGTGTGTGTGTGTGTGTGCGCCTCTCCCATGGAATATTTGGCATGGAGGTCTTCCATGTCCTGGATGCATTCCACATCCCCAACCTGGTTTCTTGTTACGCCACATTTCACATCATAAATAAATTTGGGACAGACTGAACTACTTGAAACTCTCCCAAGTGGGGCAGACATTCGCTTACTGATATGTTCTTCTCTCGCCCACAAAGACCATTCCTCCCCTCTTGCTCTGGCCAGCTTCTGCTCCTCTTTCGGGTCTTGGAACTCTGGGTCCCCTCCTCAGAGAAGCCTCTCTTCTCTCTCAAGATGAGTCAGCTGCTCTGCCAGGTGACCCTTGGGATTGTCACCGGCAGTTCACTCATGGTCTTTCTCCCCTGCAGACTGCCAGATGCCAGCAACTATGCAACCCCCCACTGCCACACCCCCCCACACACATCTGGCCTGGCCCCCACCGTCCCCTGCAGCTGGATGCTCTCCAGGGCCCAGAGCCTTGGCCAAGCGCCCGCTTTCTTCCTGCTCTCCTGGCCTGGGGCCCAGAGTGAGGGTTCGCACTGCCTCCTCGCCTGAGTTCCCATGAAAAGCGGCCTCCGCCCCAGCCCCAGCCCCCTGCCCAGGACCAGATTACAAAATGCTGAGACAATGGAGACTCCCGGCCAACTTTCCAGCAGGCCTGATACTGGAACACCAATAGCATCTGCTTGTACAGCTGGGGACAGACGGCAGCAGCTGAAGCCGCCGAGAGTATGGGTCTGTCACACTGGGTCAGCCAGGGCCTGAGAGCCGGAGGGGAAGCAGCTCGGTCCCCTGGGTTTGAATCCCAGCCCTGCACCTGTCTACCTGCCTGGCACTGGGCAGATGAGCAGTCTCCCCACAAGCCTTGGTTGTCCTGCCTGTAAAATGTGGCTAACAATGTTTATCACATGTCATACCTAGCACTGGCCAGGTCATATAGCCACATGCCAGTCCCTGGCTCTGGTCTTCACTTGTCTTCTCCAGGCTGGTGGCGGCAGGCCCCAGGGACCAGAGCTCTTTTCGTAGGTTAGTTCTCCCAGAATTATCCACCGGTCCTGCCTTCTGCCTCCAGAGAGCAGCCGTATGGTGAAAATGGCCTCAGTGTAAGTTCCCAGGTGGACACAGGATGTTAAATCAAGCTAAGGTCATGAATGACTTGAATAGGGGGGAATCAAGGGGTGGGGAGCTCTGGGCTGGACTTGGAAAAGTGGGGGGCCTCCTGCTTCTCCAGGCTATCTCCCCCAACCCTGCCTTCTGCCCTTTGCAGACTCCTATGGATGCTGCAGGGAAGTCTTGGCTTGAGGTAGGATAGAAGAAATAAAAGAAATAGGTAGAAAGGAAACATAAATAAAGGAGAAGGAAATATACTTTTTTTCTGTTTGTTTATTTATTTTAATTGGTGCATTGTAATCATACATCTTTGTTAGGTACAAGCTGGTAAAGGCATACATGCACATATTTCCCATTTAACCCTTCCTCAATTCCCGCCCCACTCCTCCTCAGGTTCAGCTTAGTGATTGATTTTGATATTTTTGTGAAAGTACATCATGTGCATTAGGGTATTCCCCCACTCCCATATCATCTTCAGTTAAGTCAACAATAAGGAAATATACTTTTAGTTCAGAAGTCCTGCATACTTTTCTGGGCAAGTCATTTCCTAAAAACCAGTCTCTCAGCCAAGTGTGGTGGTGCACGCTTGTAATCCCAGTACTTGGGAGACCAAGACAGGAGGATCACAGGTTCGAAGACAGCCTCAGACAAATAGTGAGACCCTGTTTCAAAATAAATAATAAAAATAGGGCTGGGGGTGTAGCTTGGAGGTAGAATGCCCCTGGATGCAATTCCCAGCACTGCAAAACAAAACAAAACAAAAGAACGGTCTCTTTTCCAGGCCTATTAGTCCCAAATTCCTGGGAAATCTGCATATCTTGAAGTTAACCTCAAACTGACTCACCTATGATAATTACTTTGTGTCCTATTAATTAATATTCCCAATAAGTAGTTTATACAAGAGATGTAATAATATCTTGAGTATCTCTTGACTAGACAATGGAGCACACTTCAAGAATCCAGAAGATGACCAGATCATCATAAATCATCTCATCATCTCTGAACAAACTGATGCCACTCTCACAACCTCCCCTTACCCATCTTTTACCAAGCTTGCTTTAAAAGAAGAGCTGGAGCTGGGTGTGGCGGTGCATGCTTGTAATCCCAGTACTTGGGAGGCTGAGACAGGAGGATCACAGGTTTGTGGCCAACCTCAGTAACTTAGTGAGGCCCTCCACAACTTAGTACTTAGTGAGACCCTGTTTCAAAATAGAGAATAAAAACTAGGACTCAGAGGTAGAATGCCCCTGGGTTCAGTCTCCAGCACCACCACCACCACCCCCCCAAAAAAAGAAGAAGAAGAATTGGAGCCGGGCATGGTGGCCTACACTTGTAATCCCAGTACTTGGGAGGCTGAGATAGGAGGATCACAGGTTTGTGGCCAACCTCAACTACTTAGTGAGGCCCTCTGTAATTTAGTGAGACCCTGTTTCAAAATAAAGAATAAAAAATAGGACATGGGGTGTAGCTCAGAGGTAGAATGCCCCTGAGTTCAATCTCTAGTATCACAGAAGAAGAAGAAGAAGAAGAAGAAGAAGAAGAAGAAGAAGAAGAAGAAGAAGAAAAAGAAGAAGAGGAGGAGGAGGAGGAGGAGGAGGAGGAGGAGGAGGAGGAACTGGGAACAACATGTCTGTCTCTGGAGATGGTCCCCATTCTCCCTTGAATGTGCCCACCTCATTTTCCTAAATAAATCTCTGTTTCCTGAATAAACCTCTACTGACAGGTGTTGAAATTCTTTTCTGCTATATATGTCAAGAGCCTGTTATAATCCCAGCATTTGGGAAGCTGAGACTGGAGGATCTGGGTTTGTGGCCAACCTCAGCTACTTAATGAGGCACTCTGCAACTTAGTGAGACTCTGTTTCAAAATGAAGAATAAAAAAAATAGGGCTGGGGGTGTAGTTTGGAGGTAGAATGCCCCTGACTTCAATCCCCAGTACCGAAAAAAAAAAAAAAAAAAGAACCTGGCTGGTCCCCAGTCAAGCTTCCCCCACTCTAGGAACTCCTCAGACTCTCTTCTGAGATGTCTTTCCTCCCACGACAGGCTTGACTGACCCTTGCAGACGTTCTTGTGACCCCTCTCAGTCTCCTTGCTTGTCAACGACATTTATCTACGGCCTAGGTTATAGAGGGTGATCTCTCCTAGAAATAAATGGTATATATAGGGTGGTGATTTCCTCCTCCGTCCTCACTTCTTAAAAAAAAAATAAAATAAAGCCAGGTGTGGTGTTGCATGCCTATAATCCTAATACTTGGGAGACTGAGCAAGGAGGATTGCAGGTTTAAGAACAGCCTCAGCAAGTAGTAAGACTCATCAGTCTAGGGAGAACCTGTTTCAAAATAAAAATAAAATAGGGCTGGGGGCATAAAGTGTAGGTAGAATGCCCTGGGACTCAATCCCCAGTACCATAAGAAAAAAAAAAAGACGGGCGTGATGGCACATGCCTATAATCCCAGTACTTGGAAGGCTGAGACAAGAGGATCACAGGTTCGGGGCCAGCCTCTGCAACTTAGTGAGATCCTGTTTTCCTGTTTCAAATTAAAGAATAAAAACAGGGCTGAGGGTGTAGCTCAGAGGTATAATGCCCCTGGGTTCAATCCCCAGTAACACACACAGACAGACAGACAGACACACACACACACACACACACACACACACACACGAAAATTTTCAAATAAAAAGCACAAATAGGGGAACACACGAGGTTAATTTAGGGAAGTGGTGTGCAGATTTAGAGAAGGCGGTGATAAAGGGGTTACATTCTAGAGAAAGGTCTGAATTCGTTTTATTCAGCCTGGAAACCTTCCCCCTCTTGTATGTGCATTTCGGGGAGCTCACTGTCTCCTTTTGCACCACAGCTTGGAGCATCTGCACTATTTCCACCTTGTTGGAAACTCTCCCAAGGGTGCCTAACTGAAACACCAGAGGGGTGGGGTGATACCGTAACTGCCAGAGGCCGCCTTCTGCTGAGCGGTTAGCTGCCTGCTACTGCTGCGGTTGTCTAACTGCAGTTGGGCGGAGAGTCTATTTCCTTTCTTGCTTAAGTTCCCTTCAGGTTGGTTCCAGTCTTGCCCTGACCTGCTCGTTTCTGTATAGCTGACAAACACTTGGATTACCTGTTCACTCTCTGCCATGCCCTCCAGATTGTAGGTGCTGCAAGGGCAGGGACCTGTCAGTTTAAAAATAACAGCAACTGAAATTGTTTTCTAAAAAAAATTATCTGAGCCAGGCATGGTGGTGCACGCTTGTAATCCCAGCATTTGGGAAGCTGAGACTGGAGGACCTGGGTTCGAGGCCAGCCTCAGCTACCTAGTGAGGCCCTCTGCAACTTAGTGAGACCCTGTTTCAAAATAAATAATAATAATAATAATTATAATTATTATTATTATTATTATTATTATTTAAAAATAGGGCTAGGGGTATAGCTTGGAAGTAGAATGCCCCTGAGTTCAATCCCCAGTACCCCCCCACAAAAAAAAATAAAAAAAAATTAAAAAAATTATCTGTATATTTATAGTCATCTCTCAGTATCTTTTGGTCATTGGTCCCAGGCTCATATGTAAAATGATCTAGTACTGCATAGAAATAATGCTCATCCTCCTGTACACTTTTGCTTTTTATTTATTTTATTTTAATAAAAAAATTTTTTTTTAGCCAAATGTGGTGGTACACACTTGTAATCCCAGTACCTGGGAGGCTGAGACTGGAGGATCGGGTTCCTGGCCAGCCTCAGCTACTTCGTGAGGCCCTTGGCAACTTAGTGAAACTGTTTCAAAATATAAATAAAAAATAGGAAAAAAAAATAGGGACGAAGGTGTACTCGGAGGTAAAATGCCCCAGGGTTCAATCCCCAATACAGCAAAAAATAAATAAATAAATTATGGTGTTGAGGACTCAGAGACATTCTACTTTCAAACTACACCCCCAGCCCTATTTTATTTTTTCTATTTTGAAACAGGGTTTCACTAAGTTGTGGAGGGCTTCACTAAGTTGCTGAGGCTGTCCTGGAACCTTTGATCCTCCTGTCTCAACTTCCCAAATACTGGGATTACAGGCGTGTGCACCACCACACACTGCTTCTCCTGTATACTTTAAATTATCTTCAGATTACTCATAATAACTTGATACTGAAACAGTATATATCCATTTTTAGGTAAAAGTCTTAGGCAAGCTCTTCCCTGGCCCTTTGACTAAACTAGTATGCAAAAAGGAATTCTAACTGCTATTATCTGCTTTTATTATCTGCTTTGCTCCACCGTGGTATGAGGAAGCTGTCTTGGCTACAAGATAGCATCTAAGTAAGATATGTGTCTGTCCTAAACAAACACTTGGTTTGCAGAAACAATGTAATGATTGTATAACCATAAAAACCTGACTTTTCCATATCCCCCTCTGTAACCAAAGGGTACAAAACTGGCCTACACCAATATTCCTTGCAACAGCTTTCAGGCTGTTCGCCAAGGCTGGCCGGTAAATAAAGCGACCTCTTTGGCACAATGGAGTCTGGTGTGTCTCTGTGGGTCACCTCACAACAATACAATGCAAATGTTATATAAATAACTGTTACATTGTATTGTTTAGGGAGTAATGACAAGAAAAAAAAGTGAATGCCTGTTCAGTACAAATGCAATGTTTTTCCTGAATATTTTCAATCCTCAGTGGGTTGAATTCACAGATGTGGGTCCTGTGGATAAGGAGGACCAACTGTATACATGTCATGGGCTGGTATTGGAAAATTTCTCTGGTATTAATTTCCAAAACGTTGAAAGCAATCAGAGTCTGGTGCTGTGCAAGTACTCAGGCAGGGAGAGGTGGCTGCTTTGCCTGTTGCTCTTCAGAGCTCTCCTTCCCCTCTGCCCTTTGTCCTAATGTTTACCCATAGTCAAGCCTTTAGCCTTAAAAATATGTAGAGACAATTGAAAACCCTAAGATCACAGTGACTCTGCCTGGCTCACTTCAGAGCCATAAAGATAGCAAGAGCCTTATGGCTTGCTCTTAGAGATCACCCACATCTAAACTGGCTGTACTTTGTGCCTCTCTTTCCCTCCTATTCTTTGGGACCCAGAAAGATAAACTCCATGTGCTGCTTCAAAGCCCCCATAGTTGATGAGCAACCAATACAGCCCAATATAATAGGGGTAAAAGCAAGGAAGATCATTGACCTCTGCACTTAGTAAGCACACTGTCTGGAGACTAGACGGTACCACCTGGCTAAGAAATAAGTTACTAGCCCATTGCCTTGGTAACACCAATAAGAACATGCCAAGCGGGGGAAGAGTTCCACTTTCAGGCTCTCCAGCTTTTCTTCTCTTCCCTTTCTATTTCCTACTGACTTTGTAATAAAGTTGTTTGGTTTTTTTTTTTTTTTTAGTTGGTGCACTGTAATCATACATCTTTGTTAGGTACAAGCTGGTAAAAGCATACATGTATCATTTCTCATTTAACCCTTCCTCAATTCCTGCCCCACTCCATTCTCCTCCCTCCTTCTCAAGTTCAGTTTAGTGACTGACTTTGATATGGTTGTGAAAGTACATCATGTGCATTAGAGTGTTTCCTCCCCCCCCCATCACCTTCAGTTAAGTCACCTTCTTTGCTCACCTAAGGTTTCTCCTTCTTTGTCTAGAGTCCCTCTTATGATCCACTTTCTCCCTAGCTTCCACATATTAGGGAGAGCATACGATTTTTTACTTTTTGTGACAGGCTAATCTCATTTAACATAATGTTTTCCAGTTCCATCCATTTCCCTGCAAATGATATGATTTTGTTCTTCTTTATGGCTGGGTAAAATTCTATTGTGTACATATCCCATAGTTTTGTAATCCATTCATCTGTTGATGGACATCTTGGCTGTTTCCATAGTTTGGCAATTGTGAATTGTGCAGCTATAAACATAGATACACATGTGTTGGTCTGATAGTTTGATTTCTGTTCTTTTGGGTAGATACCCAGAAGTGGTATTGCTGGATCATATGGTAGGTTCATTCCCATTCATCTGAGGATCCTCCACACTGTTTTCCAGAGTGGTTGAACTAATTTGCAATCCCACCAACAATGTATTAGGGTTCCCACTTTTCCACACCCTTGCCAGCATTTGTTGTTGTTTGTGGAGTTTTTTTTTTTGTGTGTGTGGTACTGGGGATTGAACTCAGGGGCATTCTACCTCCGAGCTATACCCCCAGCCCTACTTTTTATTCTTTATTTTTTGAAACAGGGTCTCACTAAGTTGTGGAGTGCTTCACTAGGTAGCTGAGGCTGGCCTCGAACCCGGATCCTCCAGTCTCAGCCTCCCAAATGCTGGGATTATAAACATGTGCCACCACACCCAGCTTTTATTTGTGTTTTTGATATTGCCATTCTAATTGGGGTTAGGTGAAATCTCAAGGTAGTTTTGATTTGCATTTCTCTGATTGCTAATGATGTTGAACATTTCTTCGTACATTTCTTGGACATTTATATTTCTTCTTTTGTGAAGTGTCTATTTATATCCTTTGCTCATTTTTTGATTGGGATAATAAAGCTTTTAAATGCTGCAACCAAGCTGTCTATTAGTTTTAATTCCTGATTCAATTTATTTTCTTTTTTGTGGTACTGGGGATTGAACTGGGGGTGTAGCTTAGAGGTAGAATGCCCCTGGGTTCAATCCCCAGTACCAAGAAAAAAAAATACTAGCCAGCTAGGGAAAAAGAAGTAACTAGTAGAAATTCTTCAAAGAGCATTAGTTGGAGGCTGAATGTGGAAAAAGTTCAAAGTTAAGAACCTGAGGTGTGTGTGTGTGTGGGGGGGAACAGTAGGTTGAAAGTTAGGAACCTAAGTGGGTTTTATGTACAAAAGCCTACTTTATGGTGAAGCTCGGAGAAAAATCCCCTCTGCTTTGGCTGAAGAACCATTCTGAAATATCTGCAGACTATTGTCTTCAACAAAGGCCTGCCCTCAAGGGAAACCACTTTTCAAGTCTTATCTGATCTAGGGAAAGGGCAACCAGATAACTCCACCCCACTTTAGCCTTCCGTTCTGATGAAGGGAAGAAGAAACAATTAAAAAAGCTGAGAAATTCTTCTAAAGGTCGCAGCTCAGGGACCCAGGCCTATTTAAAAAATAAAGAGGTGGAATTTAATCATAAGAGGGTAGAGTGCCCTCTCCCCCCAACTCCTGACCACCACATCAATAGGTGGATTATAACTCAGAGCAGCAAGACAAGGGCTCTAAGAAGGAATTCCTGGGAAGGCCAAGGACAACAGTAGTAGTAGTAGTAGCAGTAGTAATAGTAGTAGAAGAAGAAGAAAAAAAACCCTGCTGCCACAAAGAATTGAAGCCTCTGACACGAGACACTGCAGTAAATATTAAATAAAGGCACCCCAGTTTCTAGCCAGATAAACATAAAGGCTGACACTAGCTCAGTTCCCATTATCAGATACAACATTGGGTGACTTTCAACAATAACAAAATTAGAGAATATGCTAAAGTCAAGAAAGAACACAGTGTGAAGAGAGAAAGCAAGGGGGACGGAGCAAGACCTGATTTGATACAGATTTAGGAATTATCAGAAAAAGAATTTAAAATAACTATGGAAAACATGCTGACAAAGACTTTCCTCTTAACCAGACACGTGGTGGCACACCTTGTAATCCCAGTACTTGAGAAGCTGAGACAGGAGACTCGCAGGTTCCTGGCCAACCTCAGCTACTTAGTGAGGCCCTCTGCAACTTAGTGAGACCCTGTTTCAAAATAAAGAATAAAAAATAGGGCTGAGGATGCAGCTCAGAGATAGAATGCCCCTGGGTTCAATCCTCAGTACCCCCCCCCCCCCCCCGCAAAAAAAAAAAAAAAAGGCTCTCCTCTGAGGAAAACTTTAGTCAGGCTCCTTCTTCTGAGTCTTCTACTTAACCCTAGCTTTGGATCACTCTCTCAGTTGTAGGAGAATCCAAGTGGATCAGAACTTCTGCTGGGTCAACTAGCCAAAAAATCTCTGAACCCTGCTATCTGACCACTCTCAGTATCTTATTGATGAGGTAGAATAGGAAGAATAAAAGTTAGGTAGGAAGGAGACACTGGGAGGAAAGGAAAAATATAGTTTTAAAATCTGGAGAGTTTTAAGCTAACTCCACCCCTTGGAAGTTTCATAGGAGGTCCCATACCCTAATCCCCTGAAGCCCTGCCCCCACCTGGGATTCAGGGCCAAGGACACCTGAAATTCAGGGCCAAGGTCAGATCCATCTTGAAACCTGAGGAAGAGGAGGATCCAACCTGGAACGCCCACCTATCACCCACCTATACCTGAAGAAGGAGGAGGTCCAGACTTCTTCTGTGCCCACCCCTCTTAAAAGTTTATAAAAAGGAGCCCCTTCCTCCTTTTAGTTCTCTCTCTCTCTCTCTCTCTCTCTCTCTCTCTCTCTCTCTCTCTCTCTCTCGATCGCCCTTGCCCCCATGGTCCGGAAGATCTCCGCTTACCTGTTTCCCCGAGTCCCTGATTTCCCTGAATAAAGACCTGCCTTTTGTTCCTGACTGACACATGTTAAAATTCTTTTTATCATGGAGGCCAAGGACCCACGAGTGGGACCCTGTTATCCCACATTTCTGGCAACCCAACGAAGGCACTTTTAGACAACATCAGCAGAAGTAAGTTGTTTTTTATTTACGGAAAATGCTTAGAAATTTTGTATCTTTGTTAGTTGCTCTATGCATGTGTGGAAAGCGCTGGAAATCCCAGGGGAGCTCGGAGATGTGTGAGTTAGAGAGTAAAGTGGCAAATTCGATCCCACAGAGGGATCCAAGCCACTGGTTTTTTGGAGAAGGGAGAAATAGGCCTAGGACTTCTAGCCGGCAGCTGCTTCCAGACTGCGCAAAGCCGTGCCGCGCAAAGTCCCGCTGGAAACCTTCAGCAGTGGGAAGCACATTCGCTCCCTCTCCCTTATTTTTCTGAATCCTCCCCGCCTTTTTGCTCCTCACCACCCAGCCCGACCCAATCCTTCCTTTTAGTGGCTGATCGTTGAGCTTTCTTGTTACAAATGTTAGTTAAAATTGTTTTTGTTGCAGTTCTGGTTTTTTGGGGGTTTTTTTTCCTTTTCTTTTCCCATTGTCCTAGCTAAGCCAGCTGACTGCATGGTGTGTGTGTGTGGGGGGCACTTTTGAACTCTTGGTTTTTTTGTTTGTTTGCTTTGTTTTTAACTAAAGTAGTTTGATTCTTTTCCCCTCCTATGTTTGCAATTAACATTTTAAGAAAATAAGTCTGATTTTTGTCTCTTAAATGAAGTCTTTCTGCGACAAATGTTAGCTCCAAAATTGTTTTATTTTTCTCATTGCTCTAGATAAGTTGGCTGACCACGTGGTGTGGGGGGGGTGCTCTTAAAAATTTTAAATGGCCAACCACGTGATTTTTTCAAGATGGCGACCACATGGTTACTGACTGACCACATGGTACTGGGAAACACTGTCAGATTTTTTTTCCTTTTTTTCTTGCCTTAACTAAAGTGGATTGATTTCTTCCCTCCTATGCCTGCAATTAATATTTTAAAGAAAATACGCAAACATGATCTTTGTCTCTTAAATGGGTACAGCTAAGAGAAAAGAATTTTTTCTTTTCTCTCCCCTTCTACCTCAGAAACCTTCCTTGCTTACATTAAGAGCATAAGCCCACAATGGACAGAAACTGGCTATTTGAAATGTGCTATTTTAATCACTTGTTAACATCTGATTTTGTTTTATATAGAAAAATGTCCTCAAGTCTTCGGAAAAGACCTTTACAAATTATAAAAAAGGATTTTATTTTTTTGATTACATGTTATATATAGAGAGAGTAATTTTTTTGCCTTTTCTTCCAAGTTACTGGGGTTAAAGACTCAGGGATATTCTATTAGATTATTTTGTTCTGTTTTGGGGGGTTTTTTTGTCTTGTCTTGTGTGGGCTCAGGGATTTGGATAGGGGCAAGAGTCTAGTCCGATAGATGTTAATATGTTCCGGGAAAAAAAAAAAAAAAATATATATATATATATATATATATATATATGAATGTATAAGCAAGAGCTCATTCTATATCTGCCTGTGACTTCATGTTTGGGACGCCGACATGAGAGATTACAGAAGAACCCCGCCTACAACTTCATTGACTAGGACGCTGGTCCATGAAGACCTGTAGAGGAAGTAAAAAAATTTAAAAAGCTATATAGCTTGGTAAAGATGTTAATATGACCCTGAGTCATTTTCCGTTTTGTCTTGTCTGTTTGTTAAAACCCTAGTTTTTTTTTTTGTTGTTGTTTTGTTTTCTTTTTTTCTCTCCAAAATTTACTAAAGGAATCCTCGAGGTACATAAAGATTGACAAGATCATGGGTAATTCTACTTCTATCCCTAAAGACTCCCCCCTTGGGTATATACTAAATAATTGGAATTATCTTAAAGTAGAGGACATAACAAAGGAGAGGCTCATCTTCTTTTGTAACATACTCTGGCCTCAATATAAATTAAAGGGTGGACTAAGATGGCCCGAAAACGGGACCCTAAATTATAATACTCTAAGCCAGCTCGATCTGCATTGTCAGCAAGAAAAAAGGTTTACAGAAGTGTTATATCTTCAGGTTTTTATGGCTTTATACTTAGACCCAAAATTGCGTAAAGGTTGTAAGATTCTTTATACAGAAGCCTTTCATGCAGTGACAGCAGACAAGCCAGACCCAATGGAAGATTTATTACTAAGCACTCCAAATAGGTCTCTTCCAACATCTGCAGCTACAACTGCAGAACCGATGGCTCCCTCAGAGTTTTCTACTGAAGTCTCTGAGCAAAATTCCACAGGCTCATTGACTCCTTCCAAAACTCATCCTGCCATGCCACCTCCCTATAAGCCTATCTATCCTCCACTTCCGGAGGAGACCAGCCCTGCTGGCACAACCAGAAGTGGTACACGTTACCATCCAACTAACTCTAAGCCTTCAAATATGTGTCCACTTTGAGAGGTGGCAAATGGGGAACAGAATATATCAAGAGTACATGTTCCTTTTTCTATGACTAAACTAGCCCAGTGTAAAGAAAAATTGGGTCAATTTTCAGAAGATCCTGATAGGTTTATGAGTGGGTTTCAAAACCTGGCTATTACGTTTGAACTCACATGGATGGATCTTCAAGTGATCCTTTCCACTGTCTGCACTCCTGATGAAAAGATTCGTATACAGGAAGCTGCAAAGGCATATGGTAATGAAATCTATGCTCGAGATCAAGGACAGCCTACAGGAGAAGAGGCTGTCCCTGTTCAGAACCCTAACTGGAATTATCAAAATGGTAGTGAGGATCTTAAAAAACGAAATCACATGATCTCATGTTTAATTGAGGGAATGAAAGCATGTATGAATAAGTCTTTTAATTATGATAAGATAAGAAGTATAGTGCAGAAAGCAGATGAAAATCCTGCTATGTTTCTGGGACGTTTAACTAAAACCCTCTGAAAATATACTTATATTGATTCAGACTCATATGAAGGACAAATATTATTAGGGACTCATTTTATTAGCCAATCAGCCCCAGATATTAGAAGGAAACTTCAAAAGCAGAAAATGGGACCTCAGACTCCCATTAATATACTTTTAATTTTGGCCTTTGGGGTTTTCAATAACAGAGACAAGGAAGCTGAAATGATGGACCAAAGGAGACAATTGCAGACACAGAGACACCCCCACCTAATTGCCCAGCATCAGGCAATAGACTCCTGCCACCTCAGAGTTACCGAAAGGCCCCCTCTAAACAGAGGGAAAGGGACTGGAGGCCTGGCACCTGCCGCTACTGCAAGGAGCCTGGGCATTGGATCAAGGACTGCCCTAAGCGGGGTCCATCTCCACCTGGGTTATGCCCCCTCTGCAAAGAAGAGAAACATTGGAAGCAAGATTGCCCTCGCCTCCGAAGGGAAGTGAGGCCATCTGCTCCCTTGATGGCTGCCCTCGAAGACTGAGGATGCCCGAGGCTCAACAAGC
>PVLC010035451.1:0-16271 GCA_004027655.1 Graphiurus murinus | reverse complement strand
GCGCATGTTGGTTATAATTTCTCTCATCCTCACAGGAATCGGTGAGAATGAGATCATACTTGCTGTCATGCGTTTGAAGAGTCATAGATGAGAGAAGCGAAAGCTCTGAGGAAATTATTGTTTTATACTGAAAGGGTTTCTAATAGTTTTATGTGAAGGAGTTTCGTGCAGCAAGCTTGCAAAATAGTCACTAACATTTACTGCACAGATTGATATGGGCTAGGGATTGCTAAAATAAAAAAAACCCACTCATGTGACATAGTAAAAAATGAATATATATTTGGTCTCTACCCCCAATTCCTGGCACAGAATTGCTAAAACCCTTGTAATTTCCTGAGTGATGGAGGTATGAAATACATCATTTATTCTATGAGTTGGTCTTTGACGCTTGCTTCTGACACAGAGCTCCCAACTTCTAATTCCTTGTAATTTCTTGGGTGACAGGAGCCTGGTGTCATGTGACAACTCTTTGTGGGTTCCTGGATAGGTACTGGTCACCAGAAAGGCTAAGCCATGATTAGAAGCTTAGAACCTTCGGCTCCTCCCTAATTATCTGGGCAGGGAAAGGCTGCAGATTGAATTAATAACCCAAAAAGCCTACTGATGAAGCCTTCATAAAGTCCCTGACCAGGCAATTTGGAGAGCTTACTGCTTACTGGTTGGTGAACCTAATGCATGCGCAGAGTAGGTGGCCTGCCTCAAACCTGCATGGACAGAAGCTCCTGTGCTCGGGATCCCGCTGGAACTCACCCTATGTACCTCTTCATCTGGCTCTTCATTTTTATTTAAAATATCCTTTGTAAGAAATCAGCAATAGTAAGTAAACTATCTTCTTGTGTTTTTTTTTTTGTGTGTGTGTGTGGTACTGGGGATTGAACCCAGGGACATTCTACCACCGAGCTACACCCCCAGCCCTATTTTTTAGTCTTTACTTGGAAACAGGGTCTCACTAAGTTGAAGAGGGCCTCACTAAGTAGCTGAGGCTGGCCACAAGCCTAGATCCTCCTGTCTCGGCCTCCCAAGTCCTAGGATTATAAGTGTGTGCCACCATACCCGGCTCTTCTTGTGTTCTGTGAGCTCTCTAGGAAATTGTTGAACCTGAAGAGTGGGTAATAAGAACCTGTGATTTGTAGTCAAATTGAACAGAGTTTGCGGGCGACCCGGGGACCTAGTACTTGCATTTGGCATCTGAAGTGCAGGATAGTCTTGTAGGATGGAGTCCTTAAACTAGCTAGGGTCAGAATTTTATCGTAGCACACACCGCTAGTGTTGGAGAATTGCTTGTTGTGGGATAACCCCTAGTGTTGGAGAATTGCTTGTTGTAGTGGACAAAGAATGCTACTGTTTCCTTTTAGATCACATGACATGTACTTAATCTTTTTTTTTTGGCAGTACTGGGGATTGAACTCAGGGGCCTACCCCAGCCCTATTTTTTATTCTTTATTTTGAAACAGGGTCTCACTAAGTTGCGGAGTGCCTCACTAAGTAGCTGAGGCTGGCTGAGAACCCGGATCCTTCCGTCTCAGCCTCCCAAATGCTGGGATTACAAATGTGCGCTACCATGCCAGGCTTGTTTTGTTTTTTCAATACTAAGGATTGAACCTAGGGGTGTTCTACCTCTGAACTACACCTCCAGCCCTTTTAATTTTGAAACAAAGACTCACTAAGTTGCTGAGGGTTTTGCTGAATTGCTAAGGCTGGCCTAAAACTTGCTGTCCTCCTGTCTCAGCCTCCCAAATATTGAGATTATTGCTCCCTGCTAAATCCTTAATCTTGATGTTCAGTAAATTACTCAGCTTAGTAATCATTAGTATACATTCATTTTATATATATATATAAAGTTCATGTGACAACAGGAAATCTTTGCGTTGAAAATTGAAGTACCAGGGAATAACAGATGCAGTCAGTTGAGAAATTTCACACTGGGCCTGGTTTTAGAGCTCATATCAGCTACTTGTGTGGAGGGGGAGGGAGGAAATGGGAAATTTACAATTTCAGTCCAAGAAGACAGTTCAGTGATGCTCTGTAATCCTCATATAGCCTTGATGGTCAGCTTATTCTTCACTAATAAGAAACAAAGTGTGCATATGCCTAATTGTGTAAATAAATGAAACCAATGTTTAAAAAGAAGTAATCTAGAAAACATTTTTAGAATGAGTTACTTCTATCCCTGTCAGTGGAGCAGAGTTTACTGAGTGTAATAGAATATTTTCCCTTAAAGACTGGTGTGAATATTATGTAGCACTGTTTCCCCCATAGTATATTTGTTGCTTAATTTTAGTTAAGATTACTTTAACTAAATACATAAGGTACAGTTTGCTCTTTCGGGGAAGTTGGATGTGTTTTGGGTTGTGTGACTTCCTTTTCCACAAGGATCTCCTGAATTCTTTCATCAAATACAAAGCAGAAAGACTTTCAAACTGCGTCATGGTTTACACTCTCCCATTCCATCATCTGCGCTCTGCTGAGCCTCAGCATCTGAATTCTGTTTAGGAAAAAAAAAATCATCTGTTTTGTTCTTGACCTCAGAAGTACAGATGACTGTTGGGCCTTCTGTATTACTGCTGTCTGGGTGTGTGGGTGAGTGGGGAGGTATACTCTGACCAAGAATGGCCTCCTTCAGCTGGGATTTAATTACAGCTGGAAAGCCAGTGCTGCTTTCTCACAGATTTTTCAGAAACACTGAATAGGCATGTCAAAGCTTGAATTCCTTTCCTCTCAAGGACTATCAGAATGCATGTGTCTTTGATTAAACCTCATGCAAATGCTGACATAGGCCACATCCAACAAATTGCAAAATTCTAAACCCCTTAAAGTGGGTTGCATAAATAATCGTTTTTACTTTTTTTCATATCATTTTGCTCAATCTTTCAGTGTTTTCTACTTTTCAATAAAATAATCCTTTAAAAATAATCCTAAACATAAGGAATCATGGTTTGGTGTCTCACAGTAAAACCTAGATTTCCATCCTTGTTGAAATGGAGGTGTGTGTGTGTAGGGAGCCAGCGTCCTCACTCTTGTCCAGGCTGGCCTTGAACGCACGTTCCTCACTCCTCAGCCTTCCCAGTTGTTGGATTACAGGGACCAGGGACGTGCTACTTAACCTGGCTAGCTATTCTCAGAAGCACGGTTAGATCTTTTCCTTTTGCTGCTTGTCCAGCTCTTGTCAGTAGTGGGGTCGGGTTCAATAACTTGGTGTCACTGGCTTTTGTTGGCCACTGTGGGGGCCCTGGAAGCATGGGGTGGTGGGATGGGCGTTTTCTGCTTAGGATGCTCAGTGCATTCTGTTCAGTCCCTAAATATACAGCTAGTAAGAAGAGATTCTTAGTGCTTCTACCTGCCCAACTCAATGAGCAGTTGTGTGAATGCCTGGTTCTATTTAGTGAACAACTGAATGTCCACCAGACCTTCCTTCAACAGTGACTTTCCCAGAGGAATTTACCTTCACCATTTTCAAGAAAGTAAAACAGCTTCCTGTTCCTTTCCCTGTCCTTTCTTTTTCTTTTCCCTACCCAGCACTTGTCATTATCTAACACACTCTGTGTCTTTCAACTAGAATGTTAGCTCCATGAGGGCAGGGTTTTACCTCTTTGGTTCATTGCTGAATCCCTGCTAGCTAGGACAGTGCTCAGTAAAGGTTGAGTGAATGATAATTGAATATGTGTTGATGGTTTGAAGCAGGCGAATTGTTCTTCAGTATAGTATCCCATACCTTTACAAACTCATATCAAGAAGTACATTGCCTCAGATCAAAATGAGCCCCCCCCAAAAAAAAATTCCCTTGAATCTTAGGTAGGCACAGCCAAGCTTGTCTGCTAGGAGAATTCTTTATGTAGGGTCTCAGTTATATCTACTAACCCTCTTAGGTGATATCCTCACTCCAAAGCAGACTCTGGGATGATCTTGAGCATGATAGGCAGATCTTATGGTCAATTCAGGCAGCAAGATGCTCTGAAGGGCACAGGCCCAGAGGCTATAGATGTGGAGATTTGTGCCTATCTCATGGTGAGTGTCATCTGCCTTTACAGAAGGACCAGAGCTACTGCTCCTCTCCCAGACATTTCCATCAGCATCAGTTTCACCAATGGAAAAATGATCTCTAATCCTTTTGGTGTTACTTAGCGAGCCCTAAAATTTTGAGAGATACTTCATGTACTAATTATCAGCATCAAGATGTTTATTCAGTTAGGACACATGTTATGTTAATTAGCCAACCCTCAAATACTGAGTCAGATTTACTTGTTCACACACTTCATATTACTATAATGAAGCATTTCAGAGTTAATCACCACAAATCCAGTGTAACACTTGCATATGTAAAGCCTAGAATTCAGCATGTACTTTCACTTTTTGCCAACCAAGTATAAACAGAGTGGTTAAGAGCTTTACTTCTCTAGTTCAATTGCTGAATTCAAATCTAGGTGCAGATTACAACTAATAGGGTGACTTAATTTATCCAAGCCTCAGTTTCCTTATTTACTAAATGAGGATAAAATTGCTTACTCATACAATTGTCATGAGAATTAGGTAAGATTACTTATAAATTCCTTGGAAAAATGGTTAGCCATAGTAAAGGCTCAATAAATGTTAGCTTAAATATTTACTTGGCAAAGATTTTTTGATTCTAGAACACTGTAGGGTTAAGAAAAGAGAAATATTTGTAAGCTTAATTAACTCTAAGTGAATAATTGGATTATGAAGAAATTATGGAGTGGAATAACAACAACAAAAAAGATTAAGACCAAGATTCCTTAAGAGATGAGGCCCTTTGTGTATTTAAAATGTACTCACACAAGTTAGGTACATACACTACTTCTAGAAAGTTTCTTGTAGTAGAAACTTCTTGCAAAAGCAAAAATTATGGAATTGTTCTTTCTTTAGATGAATTTAATCATTAGACTATAGGATTTAACCTCTCTGGAGTGCTTTATTTAGGTATCTAAAAAAACAACAATAACAGTGTAAACTGTTCAATTTTGCAAGAATTTTGACCACAATTGGACTATTCTACAGAATATTTTGTTACTGTTTATTTAATCATCTTAACTTTCAGGGATTAGATTTCTAATGTTGCAGATGATTTTAGTATTTCATTGATTCCATAAAATCTTTCTGGATAAATTAATACTCTTGATCAATGAGTGAAATGTAGTTTTCCTTCTCCACTCTCACCCCCTTCTGTCCTCTCTCCTAATGATTTGCATAGAAAAAAATGTTCTAAAATAGTTGGTCCAACCCTCTTCAATGAAAGGTAGTGTGTTTCATGGCCTTCCTGCTCCATAGGTGCTCCAAGGGTGTCGCATGGACCAGGTGCTCTGATTGTGCACACTTTTGATGGGCCTGTGAAATAAATGAATCTTATTTCTTTTGCTTTTTCTCATACATAGGTGTTTTTTCTGTGATGTATACCTGGAAAAGCTTACCTTCCTCAGGTGTTGCACAAAACAAAAACAAAAACAAAAAAATAGGACTTATAGGGTATAAATAGAGCAAAGACAGAGTACTATAAACTTTTGCAGTTTTAACTAGAATATCAAGAAAAACAGTCCTGATTTAAAACAAAACAGAAGAGCAGATTTCAAACCCCACTGGCATTTGATTCCCTCATAGCCTTAAACTCTGGGGCTCTTTCTTCTTTCAGAAAAATCTATTTGGTGGTGTTGACTTCTGAATTAATTGTGTTTTTAGTATAAACATTCAGAATCTGCACATGTAGTCTCACTACCCAGCTCCATGCTGGAAAGCATAGCAGATATTGAATCCACAACATCAACCACTTCTTAGGCAAAGCTCTTTGCAGGATTTTTGGTGTTTTTCTTAAGGTCTTTATATATACATTATATATGTATATATATATATATGTATATATACATGTGTGCCACATACATGTATATGGCATTTGAAAGAACTGTGAAAAGGCTTGTCCCTAGTGGCTTCAGAATGCCATTGTATTGAAGGGGATAACACTTGAACCAGTGTGATTTCCTTGTTATACTCGGTCTACTAATCACCAGTGACTTCATCACATTACAAAAACAGACACTGTAACAGAACACACAGAAGTTTTCAGTTGTCTCATCTGAAATTTTCAGGTTTCCAAGGGTGGGGCACTTTTAGGTGAAACCCTTTTCATTTAATGGTATTGCGTTAATCAGAATAGAAATGCTATAGGATTACAGTGATAACAGATAGAGAAGGAAAATCGAAATGCCCATTAAGGGCAGTGTGAAAAGCCTTAAAAAACAAAGCAAAACCAAAAGCCTAGGTGTACTGAGCTCAGTGCTAACTGGGTGTGAAACTTTCCACTTAACCCTTTGGGATCCATATCTTTATTTTTTTTGGTGAAGAGTTAGACCTGGCCAAACAATTCCTCATTTCTCATCTCATTCTTATTTTCTCCTGTGAATATTTTTATGGTTACTTTCATTTTATGTGTTTGGAGTTTAATACTGAGCTCATGCCAGGTATGGTAAGTTCCTGTCCCTTCTACTTTAGTTTTTCTTACTGAGTGGAATCTCCCTTTTGCTTGCTGGCTTCTTTCTAAATAGGCTTGCTAAACTCTGGAAGAGGAAATGCCAAAAGTCACTGCAATAGCAAAGTCACTTTATGTCATTTTCTTTATCTTTACTTATTTTGGGGAGTTATATGCATGATGTGCAGTCTTACGGGGTATTTTAAAAGTTAGACATATGAGAGAACTGGGTAAAGGTCCATGATAGGACAGTATTTTACTTGTACTATTTAAGTGTTTGATAGATCATACATAGAGAATTCAGAAGTCAGGAGATTAAAAAGAAAGCAACAGAAAGGAAAGGATCATTTTTAGAGCAGGGACATATTTTTCTAAAAAATTATGACCTAGCTGTTTCTGCTGGGAACCACCTAAAGCAGGGCCAGGGGAGATGACATAATGTTGTCAGCTCAAGGTTAGCATTTTTGTTGTTGTTGTTTTTTGTTTGTTTTTCTTTAGCTTCAGTGAACTTAAGGAATAGGGATAGAGCATTCTAACAATTTTGTGGAGTTGATGATCTATTTTTTTTAATGTCTCCGTTTTCCATAGTAGCCTGAGAATGTTTTTTTTGTGGATCTAGGCCGGGGGCTTCCCATTTGTCACTCAGCGATGGCTCTGGTGACAGGGAGAAATTGGTGGAAATCCCCTTGAGCTGCCTTTTTGGAATTAACCAGGATTGAGCAATCATGGGGCTCTGGGCACTTTAACAAAGCCTGGTAGACAAGTCATGGGGGCTGCTGTGATCGTCTTCTCCCAATGATAAATGGGACCACATTGCAGAGATAGTACCACAGCTCTGGACGTGTCTGGTCTCCTCTCCCTTTTCTGAACACCATCTTTCTCCTTCAATTGATTTTCAGAAAATCCTTCTGTAGCACTCTGTGTTTGATATAGAATGATTTTAAACACTTAGACATGGAAGGTTTAATTTCTTCAAAAAGATCTTGATGTTTTATCTTCATATTAAGCTACACAGTTTGTCTTTTTTCAATTACAATGTTATGTCTGTTTGGCCTACATAAACAATGTATTCTGTCAAAAAAGGGAAAAAGGACAGGAGAAACATATTACTGTGTTTCCCCCCTACCTTTGATCAAGCATTTACACATAACTTCCCGACTCTAAGAAACACCAGGGATAGGAGAACCAGTTCCACAATACTTTGAGAGCACGCTCAGCGAAATCCAGCTGGACAGCTGAACCAGTTTAATCAACGAGTCAGTGGATTGGAGGAAAAATAGGGACCAGTTCTACATTTAAAAAGACTTAAGAGACTTAAGTAAATATAGTAAGTAGACTTTCGTAGGATCCTTGTTTGTAAACAAGTAGAAAACAAATTTAAAGGTAATTAAGGCAATTTGAATGTGAACTATTTTTTTTTTTTTTCTGTTCTAGGGCATGAACCCAGGGTGCTCTACCACTGAGCTACACTCCTAGTCCTTTTTATTTTATATTTTGAGACTTGCTAAAGTTGTTCAGGCTAGCTTCAAACTTGGGATCCTTCCTGTCTTATCCTCCCAAGTACTGAGATTATGGGTATCCACCACTATGCCTGGCTGGACTAGGGTTTGATGGTATGGAAAATTACTGTTAATTTTATTCCAAACTATTAAAGCCTTGTGATTATATAAAAATGCTCCATGCACATACACGAGGCAACTCTATGAGTATAGACAGATTAGCTCTTATTGCTATTGTAGTTTGGATCTGGACTGTCCCATGTGTTAAAGTCCTGTTGCCTGCTTGTATCACTGTCAGGAGGTGGTGCAACCTTTGAGAGATGGAGCCTAGCAGAAGGATGGAAGGCTGGTAGGTGTGTGCCTTGAAAGGGATGTTGGAATCCCTATGTCTCTCTTTTCATGTCCTGTCACTCTGAGGTAAATAGGCTTCCTCAGACACAGCTCTTGCTGTGCTGTACTGTGCCTCCGCAGACCCAAAGGGATAGGGCAAGTAACCATGGATCAAAACCTTGGAAACTGAGCCAGAATAAATGTTTCCTTCTTGCTTATTTCAGGTATTCAGTCACAGCAGCAGAAAGCTGACAAACCACATCTATGATGCACAGGTGCTTAGTTTGGAGGATTTTGCAGAGTTGATGGAGATATCGAATGAGATGTGTTAACACTGAGCCTGGACAAGGGGCTGTTATGTGTTGCCATCATTTTTGCTATAATTTTTACTACCTGAGAATCATGCATCATTTTAATTCTAACCCTAGCTTGTCCTTTAGCACTTTTTAATTTTCATTTATTTTTCTGTTGGTGATTGTCTTGGTGACCTGTCATTCAACAGGAACAGCTGTTCTAGTTGGGCTGCTCCACCCGGCTGAGGCAGCTGGGCTCTGATGGACCTTGCTCACCATTTATTCTCCATGAGATTCTGTGCCAGGCTCAGCATTGGCTGGCCCCAAGGAGATGCTGAAGTATTTGTGAATGAATGAACTCTACTCTCTTTAAAACTTAGAGCAGAAAAAAATTCTTCCACGTTGGAACTTTTTACTGGCACTAAATGGTAACAGATTTACATTGCTCAAGCTGCTGGCAGAGGATTTCAAAGGACTCTCAGCTTGTGCTGCAGCATCACAGTGGATGCTGCTATCTGGATTCCTTGGTTAGTATTTCTGTCACTCACTTGTTGCTTACAATTAGACCTCTTCCCTCTCTTCTTTCTCATAAAGCAGGCACATGGGCATTTCTTTCTCATCAGATTGCAAACTCTTTACATAGTGAAGAACAGATATGGTAGAATAGCTTATAGTGTTTTGTACATACTAGGCAGTTGCTAGATATCAAAATATACATCATTTTTGTACTCCAAATGATTTTTTTGCTATTTTGATAGGAAGCAGGAAAACTGGAAGAATAGTGAAAGAAATGATTTTTTTCAGTGATTTAGAGATAGTATTAGAAATAGAGATATTGTGTTAGCCTTAATTTACATCTTTCTGATGTCAATTTGGTGATATTTATTATAATGCTTCAAAACCAGTTACATATATTTTCTCTTTTCTTCTTTGATACTAACTACAGGGAGGGGAGGGTGGGAAGAAGCATTTCTTTAATGTAGGCTAGGCATTCAAATGTGGAAAGGACTGAAATTCATCGAAATAACCAGGGCAGGTTATCTAGTTAGATGCCAGTATTTCAGAGCTACAGTTGGGTTGGACCCTCCCTAAACCATGGTTAGTGAGGGAAATGCGTAAGTCTGAATCTGATAACTAAATGCCATCTTTGCTCTAGGTTTAAGGGAGTTGGGAGGCTGAGACAGGAGTATCACGGGTTCGAGGCCAGCCTCAGCAACTAAACAAGACCCTCAGCAACTTAGTGAGATCTTTTTTCAAAATTAGAAAAGGGAAGGGTTGTAGCTCAAAGGTAGAACACTCCTGAGGTCAATCCCAGCACCCCCAAAATAATCATAATCATAATCATAATAAAAAAGAATGCCATATACAGGGCCTGATATTAGCTTAAAGACTTAAAATAGACAAGACAATAATTCTAACGTATATAGTTTTTCTTATTTTTCAGGTCAATTAGCATTGTTCATTGGTCTCTTACCTATTTTTGTTTAAGAAAAGGTTATGTTTTATCAGTAAGAGTAATAATATGCATGAAGCTTGTAAACAATTTGTTCTCCTAGCTGTGGATGTAGCTCAGTGGTAGAGCACTTGCCTAGCATACATGAGGCTCTGGGTTCAATCTCTAGTACCCCCTACCCCTCAAAAAAAAAAAGTTAAAAATTTTTGTTCCCTAAATAAAGTGAAAAAGCATGTTATAAAGAAACTGTAATTACTACTACTAGCCATCTAGAGTAGAAATGTTACATTACAAATAAAATCAACATGTGGAAATCTGTTTATTATTACATCTCATGTTTGAATATTTTGTTTTCTTTTTCTTCAAGAAGAAGCAGGGGGGAAAAAAACTTTGCCTGTTGCATTCCATGCCAAGGTCAATGCTCCATATTTTGTCTGACTGTTTAATTTAATAACATTCAAGCAGAGGCAATCAGGAGGCCACTCCCACTGGTAAATCCCTAGCTATAGAGAAAGCATGTACTTCAGAGCTTCAGAAAAGGCTATTTGTTTAGACCAGACCTCAGTTAAGATCTTTTTGAAAAGTGTTTATGCTTTTCCAGAATTCCAGGATTAAGACAAAGAAACACACAATAGAGCAAATTTGGCAAAGGCCCTTTTCTTTTCAAGGTGAACTATCCTAGGTTCCTTTTAAAAAAAAAGGTAGTCATATTAGTTATATAACTGATTATCTTTAGTCTGTTGTTTTTAATCACTTTGATAAAACTAAGGGATTCTTGACTTTTGGTAATTAATGTTTTGGATTTTTCATGAAGTTCAAGATTTGTTCACTTTGTTTTTAAGATAGTTTTGTTTGAACCTGAAGAACTCTTAATTTGAAATTTTGAAATCCTGACAAACTTTTTATGACTTTGAAAAATAACTTCAAGTCGTATATTGCTCTGAAAAGGATAGACATATCCTAATTGTTCTTCCCCTCAATTGAGTTTTATTCGTATGATTAACTTTGGTAAAAATACTTCAGTTTGTTAAAGCAGTAGGAATTAAATATTTTGTATAGTGCTGTCTTTTAAATGATTCCTGCAGTTTTTTTTTTTTAATTTAGTGTGTAATGTTACTAATGTGTAATCTGTGTGGATGTATACTTTGATTTTCGGCTCCCTTCTTCATCTAAGGAGGCCCCTCTTTTCTAGTTTTGCTCTGTAAACATGAATTGCTTATGGTTTGCATACTGAGAATGCTGCCAGGAAGTAGGGTGAGCAAAACTTCTTTTCCCATGACCCTCACTCTCATGTCCTTCCAAGGGCTCCCTGCTTAGAAATGCCTTGATAACCACATTCATTCCTGACATACCCCACCCCCAAGCGCACACAACTGCCTGCTGCCATCTGACCCACGCTCCAGCTGCAGCTCTTTAAAACACTACTGGAAATGCTTTTACCTAGAGCATTGGGAGTCTGTGAACATATTTGTGTGTGATGTGTTGTGTGTATGTTGGAATATTGTTTCTTAAAAGAAATTCAGTTATTTGGTGTCAGCACGAACAACTAAAAGTTTATTAGTGAGATTTAAGAAGAACGTTGGACTCACTAAAGCTTGTATGTGCATGTTCATCTTTTCTGTCTGATTTTCCCCTGTTGATGATGGAATATAAAATGGTAAGACACTTTAGATTCTGTTGTTCCATAACTTTTATAATGAATATTAAAATATTAAAAAGCCTAGCCATGCAGGATACCTCCCACTGTACACTTTCCTCTACCAATTATTATATGATACATTTAATTTTTTTCTTTTGGTACAGAAGGGGAGAAAATGTATTTGTTGAGTAAACCCTTGGGCACTGAATATATTTCTCTAATCTTTCATACAACACTATGAAGTGAGCATTCAAATTCTTCTTTTGCAGATAGAAAATCGAGACTGTGAGGAAGAGGTTAAGTTGTTTGCTTGAGGTAGCATAAGTTAGTCACTTGTGGAAATAACACTTGTCTGTCTGATACCAAAATGCTATTCTTTGCCATTTAACAGCATACTGTTCAAGCCATGAGCATCATCTAGGAGCTTTATGTTCTGGGGGAAGAGAGCAGAGGGTGGTAAGAAAGAAAGCCTTCAAGAGAGCTTGATATGGCCTGGTTCCTGAAAGTGAAGGAGGCTAGTGCCAGGAAATGCAAGATAAAGAAACCTAGGAGATGCACTGCTCCTAGGAGCTGTTCCTTCTACAAACCCCTGTTGTCCAGGGTTACACTTTGGTGCTCTGGGGGAGATTCAGCCAGGATTACAGTCTGACACAGGGTTGATGAAGCTTTGGAACTTTACTTACAGATTTTTACAAACACATGCACTGCATAACAATGTTTCTGTCAATGACAGACTTTATATATGGCAGTGGTAGCATATAGCCTAGGTATATAGCAGGCTATTCCACCTAGGTTTGTGGAAGTGTGCTCTGTGATGTTTGCCCAGTGAGTAAAATGCCTGAAGACACATTTCTGTGAATGTATTCTTTTCACTAAGGAACACATGATTTGTGAGTGTGTCTCTCATTGTCTGTGTAGAGAGAGTTTGTTAAGGGGATACTTGTGGGATTCTTTTCTCTACCCTAAGGAGATGGAAGTCTACAGGGTTATGTATGAAACAGTTATTGCCAGAGCAAGGACATGTAGCTTCATTCCAATCTCTTGGGCTTGGTGGGGAGAGGCAGACAGATTTATTTGAACTGTAAGGCCACTTTATAGGTCCATGTTGTGAGAAGGGAGAAGAGATCTTCTTGATGTTAGTGAGATAGCACGCCTCCTGACAAGTCATAAGCATTCTGAAAAGGTATGAAGGTTGATTGTGTGTGAATAGTGTGTACGAGACAAAGGAGATCAATTGTGGACTGTTTCTTTTTAGGATGTGTTGCTAAGTTATGACCTTTGCACTTCCCTTACCTTCTCTCTGTGGCTCCTACCCTAGACTGAAGAACCATGAAGACCTAGCCTCCTACTCCTGTGTGTTACTCTAAATTATTGGCACACCAATTGAGTAATAGGTAGAAAACACCTGTTATTGAGATACTGCTTATAAAGCAGATTGTGCTGTGGAAGAGGCCATCCCCGATGGTGTCCCATTGTGATGGTAGAGATTAATTGTGGTGCAATAAAATACCCTAGGATGAGAAGTATTTATTGTAATCTGAAAATTGTTATTTTGTCCTGGCTCTCATTCAGAGCAAGCATTGGTTTGCATTGAGCTAGTGACTTCAGTGCAGTTCTGGCATGGACTGTAGGTTTTTAAATAAATAGAATCCAGGAAATAGAGGAAATGTTAGTGTTCTTTTCAGGAAATAAAAAAGAGCCAAGGGCAGGTGATCTGAAAAAACTAGAACGAGATCTCGCCTCTTTCCTTTCCCTAAGCAAGCTCTACTGCTGCTTCCAACCAAACCATCTTCTGCTTCGTTCCCACCATGGGTCAAGTATGGTCATGCACCAGTCCTATTGATGAAAATAATGTGTCTATTCTCCAGCAAGCTATTAACTCATGAATGAGAGACAAGGTCTTATTTTTTGTGTGTAGCTAATACATGCCTTTGTATTGTGAAGGTAATTGATTATCAATGTTGATATGGCACCAGTGTCTTCCTTCATCCCCTTTGGAAATCTGAAGGGAAGGTGACCCTGGGACTGACGTGGCATGCTGTCTTCTTCAGTGACTGCTGTTCACAGTTGCTTTTTCTGTGGGGCCACAGCACAGGGGCAGTGAGTGTGGTGTTCTAAGGTTTCTATTTGTCAGTGTCTGAATAGCCAAGGTTTCAGGTGTGTGATGACATCTGGGTGGTGGCAGTAATGTATATGGAGTATTTTGCAGTTCTTTTGAAATCAAAGCATTTTATAATTTATAGCAATAGAACCTATTAATTATAAAGCTTTCTTGATAGGATTTACTAAGCTTTTGTTACATGCAAGGCCCTCTATTGGTGATGGCCTCTTTGAAAGGCCCATAAATATCATCTGGGGTCCAATCTTCTTAGACTTATGGAAGTTTTCACCAAAGTTGTCATATAGGGTCACATAATAAATTAATGCTGGCAGAACTGGGTTTACAACTTTTGTTTTTGACTTTCTATTTTGTTTTGTGTGAATAATCCAAAGTCTACATATTTTTAATTCTATAAAGAACAGGTTTTTATTATGGTAGATGAAGATTTAAACTAAAAATCCTGAGTTAGTTTCTTTAGAATTACTTATAACCACATGATCAAATTAGTATAAATTAAATTTAGATTGGTTAGTTTGGGAGATGTTCAAAACCATCTTTCTTGCTAAGTTAGCTTCCATTTAACCATGATGATTTAATCTATAAGTATGAATACAAATTTTTTTTTTACCAGTTATTTTACACACTCTGCAAGAATGTGAAGAAATATTAAAGAAATCTTCAATTTGGAGTTGAAGCATTTAAGATTTTTAGTGGAGAAATAAGAACTGAAGTCTTTCCCAGAAACTGATACTTTAAGGAACTCCTTTCTCCCTGACTTGGTTCTATTCTATACATATAGGAAATAAACTCCTGGGAAGCCTTTTTTTTTTTTTTTTTTTTATCGTACTGGGGACTGAACCTAGGGGCATTTTATCTCTGAGGTATATCCCCAGCCCTATTTTATTTTATATTTTGAAACAGGATCTCACTAATTTGTCAAGTGCCTCCCTAAGTTACTGAGGCACTTTGAACCTGCAGTCCTCTTGTCTCAGCCTTCCAAGTACTGGGATTATAGGAGTATGTCGTCACCACGCCCAGAGAATTTTGTCTTTTACGACATGATCTAGGTTAGCTTTAAGGAAAGAAAAACTTTTAACTTTGGAATGCATAGCTGGAAAACACTTACTTCTTCTCAGGCATATGTATATGTATGTATATAAATATGTATTATTGTTTCTGCTTGTGATGTTTCAGTATAGGGCTTTCCTCATAGTCCTATAAAATTGTTCCTATAGGGAGAACAGAGGAAACACATACCCTATTCTAGGTCTGCCACTTTCCCTGTTAGACTAATCTTTGTGTAGTTCCATTTTGAGTGGCCCAAGAAAAATTTCATTAAAGTGTATTGTTTACTTGGTAGTGTATTTGTATTTGTTTTTATATAACAGTAATTATGCTGCTTATCAACTATGTTATTTACGACAGGATACACATGTCTTATTTTATTTTTTTGTGGTACTGGGGATTGAACTGAGGGGCATTCTACCTCCGAGCTACACCCCCAGCCCTATTTTTTTTTTTATTCTTTATTTTGAAACAGGTTCTCACTAAGTTGAGGAGTGCCTCACTAAGTAGCTAAGGCTGGCCTCGAACCCGGATCCTCCGGTCTCAGCCTCCCAAACACTGGGATTACAAGCATGTGCCACCACACGTCTTATTTTAATAAAACTACTATTGGAGGACCTTCCTAGATGCTTTTGGTCTCATTCATTCATTTACGCAAAACTAAGTGCCTTCTGCATATCAGGCACACTTAGTTTAACAGTGGACAAAATAAGTTAACATTTAGGCTTTCATAGGATTTATATTAAAATTGAGGGGTAGGTCACAGATTAATAGACAAACTGTTGTGGGTCAGATGGTGTTCAGTGCTATTCAGAAAAATGAAATAGGGCAGATGTAGGGGCTGCTATGGTTTTGAGTAGTTATTGAGGAAAATCTTACTGAGTAGGTGACATTTGAAGACCTAAAGGAGTGAGACTCTATGCTTATAATTCAAGGGCCAGATTCTTCTTAACCCGAGGGAAAGACGTTTCATTTGAAGTATATTCTTATTTTAGCATTCTTAAATTAGCTGGTATCCTACTGTCCTTCATCTTTCAATGCCTTTGATGAATCTGGAGGTGATTCTAAGTTAAGAAATGGGTTGACAAGTTGACAGTCTTCCCAGCTCTGCTTGATTGAGGTTAGAGAAAGTGTTATCTTCAGTGACTTTAATTCTGCAAAATTCATTCTCCACTTATTTCTAGTAGTCATTGAGCCATCTGACATTCCAAATTCACTTTGTTTCCTACTTGCCAATGTATCTTGGGGTCTTTGTAGGTCTAGTAAGGTAGAAAATGACTAGAGAAGTTAAAAACTTTTTGACTGAGTAAATAAACCAGGTGTGGAGAAATTTTTAGTAAACTAAATGACCTGCTTTGTTATTTTTTGTCCTTTGTATCATTGCAATATTTTCAGCAAGAATCTCATCAACATCTACTT
>PVLC010035450.1:0-16165 GCA_004027655.1 Graphiurus murinus | reverse complement strand
CTGGTGCCTGGTGCCCCCATGGAGTTACTGAAAGAAAGGCCACGTCAAGGGCTGCCATCAAGAGGGGGTGCCGGAGCCCTGCAGCCCTTGGGCCAGGGCACAGTTCTGGGCTTGTCAGTGTCTTGAGGAGGGCGGCTAGTGCAGAAGTGGACATTTTAGCTGGGTGGTGAAGGATGAGTAGGAGTCTTTGAGAGTAAGAAGTTGGAGAATCCGGTATCCGAATGGACATTTTTAATCCTGCAAACCCAGGGCCAGCAAACCACATTCTGCCTGAGGCTTACTTTTGTACAGCCTGTGAGCTGAGAACAGTTTTACATTTTTGAAGGCTTGTATTAAAAGAGAAAGAGAGTCGGGCATGGTGGCGCACGCTTGTAATCCCAGCATTCGGGAGGCTGAGACCGGAGGATCCGGGTTCGCGGCCAGCCTCAGCTACCTAGTGAGGCACTCCACAACTTAGTGAGACCCTGTTTCAAAATAAAAAATAAAATATAGGGCTGGGGGTATAGCTTGGAAGTAGAACGCCCCTGAGTTCCATCCCCAGTACCACACACAGAAAAAAAACAAAAGAGAGAGAGAGAGAGAGAGAGAGAGAGAGAGGAAGAAGAAGAAGAAGAAGAAGAAGAAGAAGAAGAAGAAGAAGAAGAAGAAGAAGAAGAAGAAGAAAGAGAGGTTGCCTACAGATTCCAGTCCTGGAGCATTTACTCTCTGGGCCTCTACTAAAAGGTTTGCAGAGTGCTTTCTGCACAGGGCGGCTGTGTGTGGGCCTGACTATTAGGGGTCTGGCCGATCACTGGAACTTCAGCTAGATTGTGTGTGTGTGGTGGTGGTGGTGGGTGGGGGGAGCCACAATGCAGAACCCTTGCCTGTTACGGAGGAAGCAAGACCCCTCTCTGGCCTCCGAGAGAGATGACTCTCCCTCCAGGAAGGCCAGGGCTCCATGAGAGTGCCCCCCCTCCCCGGCCTGCTCCCAGCCTCTCGCCCGGGAGGGGGAAGACGCCCACACTCCTCTCTGAATTAGGCGTATTTTCCACCGGCCGGCCGGGTCTGGAGGGACCGGGCAAGAGGACGATCCAAGCTTAGTAACATTTCAGCTCTAATGAGCTGGAATTCTGGTGGTTTCTTTTAATCCCACTGTGTTTACCCCAATCAGAGATGGAAGGTTGGCTGGGATGGTTGTCATTTCTTTTTTTTTTGATTAGTGTTCTGGCAGGCCGGCCAGTTTTCCAGGAAAGACCCCTCTTTCCCCATTTCTGCAGCCAGATGCTGGCCTGGAGTGTGGGCTCTGTCCTGTGCCCTGGACGCTGCCCTGAGGAGTGCTTCCTGAGGCCGGGCCCTTGTCCTAGTCCTTGCTGGCTCTCCAGAAGCCCAGCCTGAGTCTGGGTTTCGGTATAGAAGGTGACCCCAACATGCCCAAAGCAAGGCAGAATGATTGCTGAGGCGGGCGGGCCGGCAAGGCGGCCCTGGGGGTCAGGGTAGGGCGCACAGGGCTACCCCACATCGGGGGCTGGTCCCAGGGACGTTAGCCATCCAAGGTCTGGGACCATAAGTGGGTAGAGTTGACCTTCGCAGCTTCATAGAAAAGCCCCGGGCAGAGGGAGGCACCTGGAAGGCCGACGGGGCCTCCGAAATGCTGCTTCAGGGGCTGAACATCAGCCTCGGTCACCTGCACCTCTTCTCCCCCCCCGCCCCCCCGAGCCTAACTGCACCACCACATGCAAACTTGGTTCTCTAAGGCATCCGAGGGCTGAGTAGGTCCCTGTTTAAATGACAAGGAGGCTGGGCTTGGTGGCTCACTCCTGTAATCCCAGTACTTGGGAGGCTGAGACAGGAGGATTGCAGGTTGGAGGCCAGCCTCAGCAACTTAGTGAGGCCCTCAGCAACTTAGTGAGGCCCTCAGCAACTTAGACAAGACCTTGTTTCCAAAGGAGAAAAAAAAATTAAAAAAGGACTGTGGGCCGGGCGTGGTGGCGCACGCTTGTAATCCCAGCATTTGGGAGGCTGAGACCAGAGGATCTGGGTTCGCGGCCAGCCTCAGCTACCTAGTGAGGCACTCCAAAACTTAGTGAGACTCGGTTTCAAAATAAAGAATAAAAAAATAGGTCTGGGGGTGTAGCTCAGAGGTAGAATGCCCCTGAGTTCAATCCCCAGTACCGCAAAAAAAAAAAAAAAAGAGAGAAACTGCGGGTGTAGCTTGGAGGTAGAATGCCCCTGGGTCCAGTCCCCAGTACTGCGCTAAATAAATAAATAAATAAATAAATAAGCATGACCAGGAAGTGATCCAGTGTTCTCAGCACACACACAAGTGGCTGTCAGCCTAGGAGTGTGACCCGCCTGGATTTCCCACGTGGGTGGCAGTGCTGGGGTGGCCCAGCTGGTGAGCAATGGAGCAGACCTTGCTCTCAGGGCGGTGCTCCTGGGAGAAAGCCACTTCTTCTGTTTGTATCAGTTATCGATGCTTCGTAACAAATCGCGGGTGCTGAAGGGCTTACATCAACACGCGGCTCTTCCGCCAGGCTTCCACGGAGAGGGAACCAGCCACCGAGGAGCTGCATCCTCTGCTCGGGGTCCCAGGAGGCTGCATAGAGTGTTGGCTGGGTGAACAGGGGCTTCCGATCTCATTTACATTGTCGGCAGAATTAACTCCCGTGAGGCTCCAGAACTCAGGCGTCTTGCTTCTTCCGGGTGGGCAGGAGAGGACATCTGACCTCAGGGTGGACCAGTCCCTCTTTTGAGGGGTTTCTCCTGATTAACCCAGGCCCACCAAGCATAACACTCCTTTTGATGAACTTGAAATCCCGTGACCTGGGTCTGCATCTCATCTCCTTTGCCGTGTACCTCTGGTTGGAAGTAAACCTCCTGCCCCTGACACAGAGGGGTGTAAGCACCCCAGATGGGGCTACCGGGGGCGGCTTGGGATGTGTCCCTCTCCTTCCTTTATTCATTTGGCCAACAAACACCCAAGATGCTGGCCTTGGCTCACAGGAACTAGAATGGGCACTCGGAGTTGCTACTTGCTGCCTGCTGGCCTCTGAGGTCCCCTTGAACAGGATGTCAGGGACAGCGACATAGGTCCCTTGGGCCCTGGGGACGGCTGAGTCCTGCAGGTAGGAGGGTCTGGGAGCTCTGGGAGGGCTTTACCTCTCACCTGCACTATTGTTACTGCCTCATTCTCTGGGACCAGGAGCCCAAGGGGACCCCAGACCTGGAGATGGGGGGGGGGTACTTGGGGATTGAACCCAGGAGCTCTCTGCCACTGAGCTACCCTCTAGCCCATTTTATTTTATTTTGTTTCATTTCATTTTTTGAAACAGGGTCTCACTAAGTTGCCGAGGCTGACCTCAAACCTGCGATCCCCCTGTCCCAGCCTCCCAAGTCCTGGGATTGCAGGCATGCAGCACCGCACCCCTCCCTGGAGGCCTGTTTTTAGCAAGTGCGCTTGTTTGGTGCGTGTTTTTGTCCTGGGTCGGCCCCATTCCACCTGCTCTAGGACTCGGTTTCCCCTCTGAGAGGCGGGAGCCGGCACACCAGCGTCCTTACCCACGCAGGGGTGACAGTGTGACTCAGCAAGGCGCCGTGTCTGAGGTTGGGGCTGGGAAGGCTGGGACGGAGTGGAGGCTGGCAGGGGAGGCTGGAAGGCAGTTGGCATCCCCACCCCTGCCTTTCTCTCTCTCACTCTCCTGCGGCTTTGCTGGGGAAAAATAATAATAACTTTCCACTTTTCATTAAAAAAAAAAAACACCAGAAAACCAGAGATCTGCCTGGGTGTGTGTAGAGTCCAGAAAATGAAGGCTGGACAGTCTGAGGGGCAGCGACCAAAGGCCAGCCCATCTCCCTGGGGAACACAGAAACCGCTCTCGGCTGAGAGGAGCCACTGTGACCCCGTGACCCCGTGACCCCCAGTCCTGACGACCCTCGCCTGCACACACGCCAGCCAGCCCACCTGTGTGCGTGGCGCCCGCTGACCTCCCCCTGCAGCCAGCAGCACCTTGAGCTTTTTCCTTTGCACGCTCTGTCTCCCTGGATGGGGCTGGCCGGCCACACTGGGATAAGGAGGCGGAGGCATCCTTCCTTCCCCTCTGGGTCGCAGGCTGGGGGCAGGGCCCGGCCGACTGGGGTCCCTGGCGGCCCGTCCAGGAGCTCGGACCACTCTGGGCTACATCTGTAGGATTCCCAGCTCGGGGTTCTTGGAAGTGTTTGGGGCTTCAGCCCCACCAGAGCCTCCGAGTTCCACAGCTGTGCTGCTGGGAAGTGTTTCTTTTCTTTTCTTTTCTTTTTTTTTTTTTTTTACAAGTGAGCGCCAACTTGTTAAATTTTACTGCGACAGGAAACTTGTAACCTCGCTTGGTAATTATGAGGGCCTGGGGCACAGCATAAAGGCCAGCCGCTGGTCAGGGGTCAGGTAAGACTGGGTGGGCAAGCTGATCCTCAGTCTCGTCCTTTGTACCAAGGGGAAAGCGCCTTTACCTTGTCTCTGATGGAATGTGGAGATGCCTCGTGATTAGAGTATAAAACAGCCGGGTGTGGTGGCACACGCCTGCAATCCCAGGATTTGGGAGGCTGAGACAAGAGGATGGCAGGTTGGAGGACAGCCTCAGCAAGTAGTGAGACTCTCATAACCTAGCAAGACCCTGTTTCAAAATAAAAATAAAAGAGGGCTGAGGTACGTGTAGCTCAGAGGTAGAATGCCCCTGGATTTGATTTCCAGTACCCACTCCCCCCAAAAAACAAAATTGTAAAACGTAGTGCACAGGTATTGTGGAGCCCGGGACCAAGTGGCAATAATTGTTCTCATTCTTAAATTAACTGTTGATTTTTGTGGATATTTCTGGAACACGGGGAGGTGAGCCTTGTGTGGGGGAGGGGGAACAGACAGGCTTTGGATGTCTCTGGCGGGAACCTTTATACTGGACCACAGACCGAGCCAGGAAGCGCTTTCTCCAGGCCGGCCTGTGTTCAGGGACCGGAGCATCTACCGCCCCATCTGCTTCAGCACCCGTCCGCCCCCAAGCCCCCCACCAAGCCAGCTACGCCGTGCCAACTGGGTTGCCAATAGCGTCCAGGTCCCCAAATCCAGTGTCCATGGCTCCCTGCTGACCAGCTCTGCTCGCCCCAGCCTCTTGGCACCTGTCTGTCTTTCCTGCTGGCTTCCCTCCTCCGCTCCCCGGCACCAGGGATTCTCCTGGGACAACTGCCTTGAGATCGTCTCTTCTGCTTCCCCTGTGCGGTTCTGTGATGTTCACAGGCTGCAGAGAGAGAGACATACCCCAGCCTCCGGGGCACAGGACCTGGAAGATGACTGCAGACAGACACAGGTGACCACAGAGGTGAGGACAGACATCAGGGGCCAGGAGGGGCCTCCTACCTGGCAGGAAGGGCCGTCAGGTAATGGCTCCTGGATCTAGGCAGAAATCGAATGAGGGGCTCTTAGCCAGATCAGCACGCCCGCCATGGTGCTAGGGTCTTTCTAGCCATGCAGCAAATATTTATCGGGACCCCCCTGCTTGCCCCTGTGATCTCATCTTTCTACGCATTACTGAATATTAATCATCACAGCTGCCCCATCGGGCGTGCGTGATGGCGCCCCATGTTTACACAGGAAGGAGCCGGGGTCCAGAGAGGGAGGAGACCCACCCAGTGTCACTCAGCGGGTGGTGGAGCCGGAGACTAGACCCAGGTCCTTGCCCGCTTTGCCACACCGAGAAGAGCTGGGGATCGGGACTTGGGGGCTGAAGGAATCACGGAGACAGAACGACAACAATGTTGATGGCTGGCCAGGGATCCAGGGACGCGCTCCGGGACACCGAGAACGCGGCTCGGCTCCTGAACCACCAAGACCCCCAGAGCCAGGCCCGGAGCTGCGGGCGCCTGAGAATTTCACGGGACTATTTTTAACGTGTGTTCTCCTGTTAACAACAGTCTACAAGTGACTGGAACAGCTATAAAGGTATAACTTCTCCTCGCCGCGGCCCTCCAGTGTCCTCCAAGCTGAGGGTCTCAGGCCCAAGAGGCACTCTGGTCTATTTTTGGAGGATCTCTGAGAACTTAGTTACTTTATAAAAGAGTTGGGAACAAGAAGAAGGAGAAGGAGAAGGAGAAAAAAAGAAAGCAGAAACTTTTGATTCCATTCTAAATGGAGCGGCCCTTTGCCTCCCCAGTCCTGTTTTACAATGTTATAAAAAAAAAAAAAAAAAATCCCTGGCTGTGGTAAACAAACTCAGGGACATTCTGAAAGGGGGAGAGAAGATGGAGGCTCGGGGACTTCTGGACCACAGGAGCAAGGCGGCAGTGGTCCCCCGGGCTTTCCTTGGGCCTCCCACGTGTCCTGTGTGCCCGCTGTCCGAGGCACCCGCAGGCACAGAGGACAAGGACAGCAGAGAAGCCGGTCCCTTGAGCGGAGGAGAAGAAGGCAGCTCTGTCGGCCGAGAGACTTTCTGAAAGAAGCCGTCCTACCCCGACCAGACCCAGCCGCCACACCCAGCCAGCAGCAGCAAGGCGTCCCGGGGGGTCCCTGATGCCGGTGCCCCAGTGATGGTGTTGGGGGGCCAGCTGAGAGCTGAGCATCCCCACCGGGACCCCGAAGGCCCAAGGGGGAGCTGAATTTCCACCCACCCAGCAGCAGACAGGAACACAGGAGCAAGGGCAAGCTCGCTGTCATTTATTCTTTGGGGTACTGGGAATGGAACCACTGAGGGGTGTTCTACCCCCAGCCCTATTTTATTTTATTTTCCCTTTGGAAACAGGGTCTTGCTAAGTTGCTGAGGGTCTCATTAAGTTGCTGAGGCTGGTCTCGAACCTGTGTTCCTCCGGTCTCAGCCTCCCAAGTATTGGGATTACAGGTGTGAGCCACCAGGCCTGGCAAGATTGCTGTGCTTTTAAAGGGGAGGTATCTGGGGTCCTGGGAGAAGCTACTCTTTCAGCGTTGCCCTGAGGCCATGAGTCAGTGAATTGCTTTATCTGGGGTGAGATTAAAAGATCAGGTAGGAAGTTACAACCCCACCCTGCCCAAGCCTGCGGACTACACCTAGACAGAGCGGCTGGCCGCTGAAAGGGAAGATTAAGTAGGATTCAGAGTTCCATTACCTAATACTCAAAATATCCAAGATACATTAAAACAACAACCAAAATATCACTCATTGTCCCAAGTAGCTCATCAGGATGCGGATGAGAAGCAGCCATCCATAGAGGCCGGTACCGCTCGGGATCAGATGCTGGGATTATCTGACACGGATTAGAAAGCAGGGACCATAAAAACGAAAAACGCTTCAGCGGCAATTAGGAACATGTTTGAAACAAATGGAAAAAAAATCTCAGCAAAGAAGTAGAAGATATTTGTAAAATGTCAAAGGGACATTTCAGAAGTAAGATGATACAAAATGGGATTTTTTATTTACTTTTTTTTTTTTTTTGCACTACTGGGGATTGAACCCAGGGGCATTCTACCTCCAAGCTACACTCCCAGTCCTATTTTTTATTCTTTATTTTGAAACAGGGTCTCACTAAGTTGCAGAGGGCCTCACTAAGTAGCTGAGGCTGGCCACTAACTCAGATCCTCTGGTCTCAGCCTCCCAAGTACTGGGATTACAGGCATGCGCCACCACGCCCAGGCAAAATGAGAATTTTGAAAGTCTCGCTGGACGGGCTCAGGAGTAGGTGGGAGATGACCGCAGAGAGAAATGACTGGAAGATAGTTGAGGAGAATTTAAAGACAGGCCAGTCGGGCCCACAGAGAGGAAAGGCTGGTGGAGGTGAACAGAGACTTTGTAGAACCCTGGAGATGATTACAAAGGTTCTCATACTGGTGGTGTTGGGCTCTAGGAAGGGAAGAGAAAGAAGGAGGGATGGAAACAAAATTTGAAGAAATAATGGCTGAACAGCTGCCCAGTCTGTCAGAAGCAGAAGCCTCCAGACCCAAGAGGCCAAGGGAAGCCCACTCAGGAGAAAGTCACAAGAGGCCAGGTCAGCCGGGCGTGGTGGCGCACGCTTGTAATCCCAGTACTTGGGGGGCTGAGACAGGAGGATCTGGGTTCTCGGCCAGCCTCAGCTACTTAGTGAGGCCCTCTGCAACTTAGTGAGACCCTGTTTCAAAATAAAGAATAAAAAATGGGGTTGGGGGCATAGCTCAGAGGTAGAATGCCCCTGGGTTCCATCCCCAGTGCTGCAAAAGAAAAAAAAAAAGAGTCAGGTGAGAAACAGCAGAACCAGACTTCTGAAATCTAAGTGCAAAGGAAAATGCCTGAAGGTGCCCAGAGAGAAAGGACAGACGTCCAACATTTGGCGGAGACCAATCCCAGGGCAGCGGGGGCTCTGTTATCTAAAACCAGGAGGGACTGGGCGGGGGTGTAACACTGGGCAAGCTTAAAAAACCAACAACTGGGAACCCAGATCCCATCTCTGGGAAACAATAGGCCTCAGGAATAAAGGGGAAATAAACTCTAATGAGATAACTTTTCTTAAAATAGCAACATAAGTGGAGAGCTATTCCATATTAATGGGTTGGAAAGATTAATATTATTAATCTTTGGTTTTAATGCAATTTCAATCAAATTCCCAGTAAACTATTTTGCTTATCTCAACAAGCTCCTTCCTTCCTTCCTTCCTTCCTTCCTTCCTTCCTTCCTTCCTTCTTTCCCTCCTTCCCTTCCTCCCTCCCTTCCTCTCCTCTCTCCCTCTTTCTTTCTCTCTCTCTCTCTCTCCTTCCTTCCTCCCTCCCTCCCTCCCTCCCTTTCTTCCTTCTTTCCTTCTTCCTTTCCTTTCTTCTTTCCCATACTGGGGACCAAACTCAAGGACATTCTACCTCCAAGCTACATCCTCAGCCTTTTCATTTTTTTATTCCATAACAGAGTCTTACTAAATTACTGAGGCTGGCCTCAAATGGGTGATCCTCCAGTCTTGGCCTCCCAAGTACTGAGATTATAGGCCTGTACTATCACACCAGGCTTCCAGAAACTTTTTAAAGTCTCAAAGGCCAGTGACCTAGAATTGTCAGCACAGTAGTGAAGAAGAGGTAAAACAAAGTTGAAGGACTCACAGGGCCTGATTTCAAGATGTACAGTCCTCGAGCCCCAGCCGAAACCATGCGGCATCAACAAAAGAGCCAACACACAGGTGAGCGGGACAGAAGAGATGGAGGAACCGGATCCGCACAAACTCAGCGGGCCGATTTCGCAGCACGGTAACGGCAACAACAGAGCAGTGGAAAAGTGATCTTTTCAAAAATTAGCACGAAAATAATTGAATATACACATGCCAACAGATTATTCTAGATACAAACTCTATGCCTTTCACAGAAATCAACTCAAAATGGACCATCCACCTAAACATAAAATATGAAACTCCTAGGAGAAAAACAAAAAACTCATAGGAAGAACTCTACCTGACTCGGGGGTCACTGATACATTTTACTCTCCAATACCCGCAACATGATCCATGAGAGAAAAAGAGGATAGATGGGATGTTATTACAATTAAACTCTTCTATTCTTCAAAAAACATTGTTAGCCGGGCGTGGTGGCGCACGCTTGTAATCCCAGTACTTGGGAGGCTGACTGGAGGATCCCGGTTCTCGGCCAGCCTCGGCTACTTAGTGAGGCCCTCCGCAACTTAGTGACACCCTGTTTCAAAATAAAGAATAAGCCGGGTGTGGTGGCGCACGCTTGTAATCCCAGCATTTGGGAGGCTGAGACTGGAGGACTGGGGTTCGCGGCCAGCCTCAGCTACTTAGTGAGGTCCTCCGCAACTTACTGAGACCCTGTTTTCAAATAAAGAATAAAAAATAGGGCTAGGGGTGTAGCTTGGAGGTAGAATGCCCCTGGGTTCAATTTCTAGCATGGCAAAACAAACAAAAAACGGTATCGTTAAGAGAATGAAAAGGCAGCCCCACATCTTGGGGAAAATATCCGCGAGACACAGAGCTGTTAAAGAACTTGTATCCAAACTAAGCAAAGAAATCTTAAAATTCAACCATAACAAAACAGGCAACCTAATTAAAAAAGAATAAGGGAAAGATGGAACAGATTCCTCAGGAGGGGAGATACACACGTGGAGAGTCAGCGTCTGATTGGCCACTGGGGGGCCTGAGCAGGAAAGCAGCACTGAGGTGCCACCGCACCCCAACGGGCTGGCCAGAGCCCAGAGCCCAGAGCCCACTGCGGGCCAGGATGCCGAGAGCAGCTGGGGCCCTCCGTCACTGCCGGTCACAATGCAAAATGGCACCGCCACTTTGGAAGGCAGTTTGGCAGTTCCTTAGAAAGCTAAATATAATCTTAGCATATGATCTATCAATCATGCTCCTCAGTATTTACCCAACTGAGTCGAAAACTTATGGCCACAAAAACCTGCATATGAATGTTTATAGCAGTTTGAGTCATAATTGCCCCAAACTGGAAGCAACCAAGATGCCCTTCGTAGGAAAATAGATAAACAAGTTGGAGGCCAACCATGTGATGGAATAGTATTCAGCGATAAAAAGAAACCTATCAAGTCACACACACACACACACACAAAAGACATGGATGGATGTTAAATGCTCATTGCTAAATGGAGGAATCCATCCTGTAAGCATATTGCTAAGTGAAAGAAGCCACTTTTAAAAGGTGGCATACTGTACGTTTCTAATTATACGGCATCATGGGAAAAGCAAACCTAAAGAAACAATTTAAAAATCTGCGGTTGCTAGGGGGACTGAAGGGGGGGGGGAAGGCAGTTGAATAGATGAAGCAAATTTAGAGCAGGAAAAATATTTTGTATTATGCTGTAATGATGGCTACACGGTGCCTGCATTCGTCGGAGCTGCAGAAGCTCATGGCACAAGTTGAATATATGAAAACATTTCCATCTAGGCAAATTTGAAAGTCACTCAGAAGGCTGGGGACACCTGGGATGGAAAGTCACAGCGGCGACATAATCTGACGGTACTCCAAATGCACGGAAGGACCTCCCTACCTGCCGGGCTTCGAGGGCCCTTGAGTCTGGGAGCCTACAGCCCAGGACGGCACGGCGGGCAGCACCTCATGAGGGGTGGAAGCTGACAGTGACCACTGCACACGCCCGCTGGGGAGGGGTCGCTCAGCCACCAGATGGCAGGTGGGGGGGGGCCACGCTTCTCATTGTTGGAGGGGAAACCACAGAGAAGCAAGATAAACAAGATCAAACAGATCCGCCTGGCCGAGGATTCCAGTGTAAACGTCAGTTTAAGATGACATGCATGCACGCATCTGCATAGACAGGCATTTACAGATGTGTGCACGCAGGTCCTAGTGTAAACAAATCCACCTCCTGCTTCTGTCTGCCTAAAGGTGTGGGCACTTCGGGGACAAGGAGGAGGCTTGGACCCAGATCTCGGCTTCTAACACCATCTTCAATAAAAAAGAAACCGGCCGGGCGTGGTGGTGCACACCTGTTATCCCTGTACTTGGGAGGCTGAGACAGGAGGATCGCAGGTTAAAGGACAGCCTCAGCCACTTAGCAAGACCTTGCTTCTGAATAGAAAATAAACTAGGGCTGGGGTGGAGCTCGGAGGTAGAATGCCCCTGGGTTCAATCCCCAGTATCACAAAGAAAATATATACACACACATGCATACCTACAAACATACATACATACATACATACATACATACGTACATACACACATACACGGAAGCAGGCTTTTTGGAAAGATGACTGATTGTAGGACTGGGTCGAGCAGGTTACAAGATGAGCCCGGAGGGTCTCACAGTGATAGGAAGTGAGGAAGCACTTATAACTCCGAGCGGACCCAAGAGAAAGCTCTCGATGGGGGAGGAAGGAACTAACAGAGAGCGCCGCCCCCGTCAAAGCTGAACCCAGCACCCAGGTACCCTGCAGCGCGGGATTCTGACCCAAGGCCTGGAGTAACTATCCAGGAGCCCGTGCCGATGTAGACAATTGGCAGACCAAAGGAGTGCACCAGGACGGAAAGATGATTTCCTGGACAGAAAAGTTCTGACAGTCCCGGGGACCCTCCGGCCTCTGGCGGCAGAGCAGAAGCCGCGGCGCCTTGCAGCTGGGCTGCACGGTGGGACCGTGTTCCAGGGACGACAGAATGGACGGGACAGAAAGGGCCCCTCTGCAGGCGACAAACCCGACAAGACCTGACTGACACCAGCCTCCCCGACCTCGACCTCGCAGGGATGCGGTGGTAAGGTGTGTGTGTGTGTGTGTGTGTGTGTGTGTGTGTGTACAGATAGGACACAGCTCATGTGTTGGCAATGCAGACACACATACACACACACACACACACACACACACACACACACACATATTTGGTGCTGGGAATGGAACCTAGGGGCATTCCACCTCCAGCTCTTTTTAATGTATATAAATATAAATATAAATATAAATATATGTATATATATATTTTTTATAACAGGGTCTCGCTAAGTTGCTGAGGGTCTAAGCTGCTGAGTCTGGCCTCCGACCTGCCATCCTCCTGTCTCAGCCTCCCGTGTACTGGGATGGCAGGCGAGTGCCGCCACGCTCGGAACTCTTCCCCAAACCCGCGCAGCCAGCGCCCCTTCTCATCACCAGAAAAGCAGCAGGAGAGGACTCTTCAAGCCTCTCAGCTTGTCGAGAATGCAATAAAAGGAGAGCTCGAGAGCCTGCTGCAGCCACCTGGAACCCAAAGAGACGGGGCAGTCAAATGCAGTAGGGTCCAAGGAGACGGGGCGGCCCAATGCAATGGGGTCCAAGGAGACGGGGCGGCCCGAAGAAATGGGGTCCTGGTGCAGAGAAAGGGCAGCAGGGGGCAGTGGGGAGGAAAGCTCACTTTAAAAAAATACAAGCCGGGCGTGGTGACACACGCTTGTAATCCCAGTACTTAGGAGACTGAGACAGGAGGATCGCAGGTTCACGGCCAGCCTCTGCTACTTCATGAGGCCCTTTGCAACTTAGTGAGGCCCTGTTTCAAAATAAAGAATACAAAATAGGGCTGAGGGTGTAGCTTGAAGGTAGAATGCCCATGGGTTCAATATCCAGTTCTATAAAAAAATACAAATAAAATATAGGCTCTAATTAACAATAACATACCAGCATTGGTTCACTAACGGTCACAAGTGTACTATATTAATATAAGATGTCTAAAAGGGGAAAGATTGGATGTAAGGTATATAAGAACCATCTGTACTATCTTTGAAATAATACGAGAGATCTAAAACTGCATTAAAATACAAAGTTTATCTTTACAACACATTTTTTTCTAAAAAATTTAAAAAAATATATCTGTAGTACTGGGGATGGAAGCCAGTGGCCTTCTACCAGTTATTTATATTTTTTTGTTTCGAGACAGCATCTCACTAAGTTGCTGAGGCTGGCCTCGAATCTGCGATCCTCTTGTCTCAGCCTCCCCAAGTACTGGGATTACAAGTGTGTGTCACCGCTCCCAGTTTGCACCCTACGTCTTAAAGATTCCACCGCTAGGCCGAGGACCAAGTGTCCAGCTCGTCATCCCTGGGGGACAAACGACAAACCACACCCAAACCACAGCAAACAGGTTGTGCAAATAGCGTGCTGAATAACCAGCAGTGCGTGTAGGGGTAGTCCAAGGGAACTTCTTGGAGTAACAAGTGGTTACATAAACCCGCCAATGGGGTCAAATAGCAAACACACACACACACACACACACACACACACACACACACACACACATATACACACACACACACACACACACAAACGAAATAAGCCCAGTACTTGGGAGGCTGGGACAAGAGGATCACAGGTTTGAGGCCAGCCTCAGCAACATAGTGTGATCCTTAAAAACTTAGTGAGACCCTGTTTCAAAATAAAAAATAAAGTAAGGCCGGGGTGTAGCTCAGGGGTAGAATGCCCCTGGGTTCAATCCCCAGCACCAAAATAAATAAATAAATAAATAGATAAATAATAAACAAACAAACGCAAGCTCAGGCTCACCGTGTCAAACCAATGTCCGTTTCCGTGTTTTGATATTGTGCTCAGCTTATCACCATTCGGGGAAAACGGGAGAAGGGTATATTGGATTCTAGGTTCTATTTTTACAACTTCCTGGGAGTCTATAATTTTTTTTTTAAGTTAAAGTAAATTAAAAGTCTGACTACTTCAATAATGATGGAATAGCTTGTAACGGGCCATTCTTTCCCCAGACGATAATTGCACTCCGGACAAAACCCAGCAAGGGACGGTGGGATAGGCATTTAAGGACCAACCTAGAAGGGCACGGCGCTGGGCCCCAGGGGCGGTCCTGCTGCAGGGAAGCCTTTGAGTGGTTTTCAGCCCCTGGAAACAGAGGCAGAGCCCACGGCTGTGTCTAGCGAGGTCAGGGAGGCAGAGGCCTGATCCGGAGAGACCACAGACGCTTGAGAGTGGGGGCGAAAGACAGGATAAGAGAAGGCGCTGGGTTGGAAGAGAGTACCCTGAGTCCATGTACAAGGGCCCCCCCACAAGCTCAAGCACCCCTAAGTGCTAATGCAGGATTCCAGAGAGCTCAGAGGAAAGCAGCGCCTCTGGGCTTTACCAGGGCAGAGATTTTAATCAGCCGCTCAGTTCAGGAGAGACAGAATCTGAAGTTCGATTCTTGCAGAGTCAGAACTTGAAATTTAATTCGTGTAAATTAACCCTTCATCTGCAGCGGAGGAAGGGCATTGCTTGAGGCGGGAGGCGCGTGTCCCAGGACGCAGGACTCCACTCAGGACTCAGGGAAACCGGAGTCAGATTGCTCTTTCACAACCTCCCGCCGAACCTCCAGGGAACCGAGGTGATTGCCACCGATTTCCTGTTGCCTGCTGGGAAAAAAGTAATTATCAAAGATAATAGTATCCAGAGCCGCACCATGTATCACCCACGGGCTCATTGTGCGATCTGAAATTACTAGGCTGGAAAAGAAGCGGAAAACTGTGACCCCTAATGAAACAGAGTCCCTTTAAGATTAAAAGCAACTTCCCGATAATGGCTTTTCTGCGTCCTGAACTTCCTCATGCTGAGAATGAGAACTGCGGCCCTCCTCGCAGGCCTGGCCAGGTGCTAAGGAAGCCGAGGGAGCCCCAGAGTTCTCCCCCCAACCTGACCTAGCTAACTGCATATGTAAACTGTAACTGCGTCTGTTAAGACACCAGAGACACAGTCTGGATCCTTCTCCCAGTTTGATCAAACTTCATAAAATTCATTTTTCCTCTTGACATCTTTGCTTATTTCTTACGCTCCTGTGCAGCTGAGCCTGGACAGCTGGATTCCAGGCAGGTTCCCCGGCTTGGCCACCAAAAGAAAAAAGAAGCCGGGAGTAATCCCAGTACTTGGGAGGCTGAAACAGGAGGATCCGGGTTCACGGGCAGCCTCGGCTACTTAGGGCCTCCACAACTTAGGGAGACCCTGTTTCAAAATAAAGAATAAAAAATAGGGCTGGGGGTGTAGCTCAGAGGTAGAGAATGCCCTTGGGTTCAATCCTCAGTATTGAAAAAAAAGAAAAAAGAAACAAATCAGCAGGCAACCCAGATGTTAAAATTACTTGACAAAACCCCCAAGTATTATAGATCTGTTATATATAGTGTTACAGATCTGATATATATATATATATATATATATATATATATATATATATGATATACAGATGCTCTGTGATTTACAATGGAGTCACGTCCAGATAAACCCATTATACACTGAACATGCAGTAGTATACCTAACCTACCACATGTCCTAACTTAGCAACACAGCCATCTACAGAGTGACAGGCGGCTGACGGGGAGCTGGGGCTCACCACCACTGCCCAGCTCGGCGACAGAGCATAACACAGCACAGCGATGGCTCAGCGTGTTGGTCGGCTTTTCACTGCTGTGATTAAAGTACCTGACAAGAGCAACTTAGAGGAGGAAAGGTTTATTTGGGCTCAGGGTTTCAGAGTTCAGTCCAGGGTGGGCCGGCTCTAAGGCAGAAGCATCACAGTGGCGAGGTACAGGAGAAGACAGCTGCTTAACTCATGAGAGCCAGGGAAGAGAGGGAAATGAGAGAGAGAGAGAAGCAAAGGCCCAGGGAGAGAGATCGTCCCCCAGGTCATACCCCCCGTGACACACTCTTTTAGCCATAGCCTACCTGCCTACAGTTATCGCCCAGTAAGTCCATTCGAATGATTAATCAATCAATAGAGCCCTGATTCAATTATTTTACCTCTGGACATTTCTGCATC
>PVLC010035449.1:0-16291 GCA_004027655.1 Graphiurus murinus | reverse complement strand
GGAGATGAAAACCTACAATTATATATCATTAAATCCAAACAGGCAATAATAAAATGGCTTGTAAAATATGTTACACAGGGTTCTTGAAACATACTTACTACAAAAGAAAGTTTATAAACCATCTAGAACTGAAAATACTAAGTTATGTCTTCCAAACTTGTAAGTTGAGAGGGTAGGGTCCTGGTGTGGAGGAAATAAACCTATTCCAAAGTTTTATGGTTAGAAAAAAATAGAAATAGAAGCAGCTGGTTAAATGAGTACCCTGAAGAAGCGAATGGTTGATATTTTGTTTTTATATACCACTAATGTACAATAGTAAGTGTGTTGAATATGGGAAAGTCAATGATCCATGAAAAGGAGATGTACAATAGACTTCAAATTTAATCAGGAGAAAACGAACAAATAAAGTGGATACCAATTTGACCAAAAAGTAAAAATAAGGAAGAAACTACAAGGAAGTAATAAAAAGACCCAGGCAATGTAATATAAAATGGAAAGAATGAGACTAGGTAAATCTATTTTTAAAGTAAAGGTAGAAGAGCTAATGTTCCAGTCAGTGTTCTTGTGGCTATAATCTATAAGACTAACCATGTAGCACAGAGGAAAGAACTTTATTTTATAGTTTCAGGTTCAGTCCATGCGAAGCCGGGGACCGTGAATCTCAGGGCATGGCAGCAGAAAGCGGAGAGAGGGAGGGCACATGGGCTGTGCTCCTCCCATCATGGAGGCCGGAAGCAAGAGAGCGAGCAGGGGGAGGAGGAATCAAGTAGATTCTCCAAGGCCGCACCCCTAGGAACACACCTCTAGCCACACCCCACCGGTCTACGGGGTGCCATCCAGGTAAGTCCATTACAATGAATTTTTCTACTTGGGGGATTACAACTCTCAAGACTCAATTATATCAGCTCCAAACACCAATGTATGAGCTCTTCAAGGGGCCATTCTATATCTAACCATAACAACTAATTTCCCCTATTAAAAACAACAGAGATTGTTGGAATGAGTTACACACATACACAAATCTTTCTCTCTCATTTCACTTTCTCTCTCTTTCTACACACACACACACACACACACACACACACACACATACACACACACACACACTGTGTGGGATATCTTTCCTTTGCCCTTTCTGATTCACTCTACCCCAGTGTTATGGTTTGGACTTAAAATATCCCCCAGACCTCACAAGGCAGTCATGTTGGAGGTAGAGCTTGGTTGATGAGCAGGGATTCCTTGGGGTGTGATCTTGGGAACTACACATGTATATACACATATATGTCTCTCCTCCTCTCTCGCACTCTTTCTCTCTTCCAGCCTCTGTGATGTGGGAGCAGTCTCCCCACTCATGTTCTCTCTGCTTCTTGCCACCATGCCCTGAGCGCTGTAGACGTCACCTGACCCAACATGGACTAAATCCTCTGAAATCTTCAGAACTGTGAGCAAACGAATCTTTCTTCCTCTAAGTTGTGGTCATCAGGTATTTGGGGTCCAGGCAGTGAGGAGACTGGCTGAGATAGTTCTCTCATCTGCCCTTCTGAATTCAGTCCACCCCTCTCCATCCTGCCATCTGCTCTGAGCAGCTGATCTGCTGGAACTACATCAGCAGGGCTCTCTTTTCTTCTTATTTCCACTTAAATTTATCCAATGAGGAATGCTGAGGTAGAGACCAGAAGGAGATGGAAGAATGTGATACTTACTTCTGATGCCACCCTGGACTAGCTATGTCCCTTGACAAAATAATAATAATAATAATAATAATAATAATAATAATAATAATAATAAATCTCTTATTTCCTTAATTCTCCCCAGTTAACTGACTCTACTCAATTCTCACCACTTCCAAGTTCAGTTCACCTTTCTGTCCCCTTGTCCCTTTGGCTGCAGAAATAGTAATAGTTTAATTTCTCCTTGCTCAAGGTAACCACACTATCCTTGTGAATCCTTCACACCCATTCTTCATAATGAGTTTGCCATCTGTTTTCCTATCTGGAATTATCCTATTTTGAATGTGCCATCTGTTTTCTGTTGGGGCTTGGCTAATAATCGATTCCAGAAATGGCCCGAGGGAAAAAAGAACCCTCGCAATGAGCTTCTGGAATTGGGTCGGTCATGTATTCCTGAGTAAAATTAGAATATGAATGCATGCCCTGAGCATCAGTCAATCAAATCATTCATTACCAGTGGGCAAAACAAGATGAAATGTGGGGGGTCATGAGAAGAGGGAGAGGTGTGTAGGCTTCATGAGGCTGTGACAGTTACTTCTTGTGGCAAAAGAGAAATAGTATGTATTAGGGAGACACTAGGGGACAGAGCAGAAGACACATGGAAAACCAGGAGTCCCCACAGAAGCACTGAAGAATTTCTTTATCTCCTCTAGTCCCAGGATGGATGTGGCTGAGGGATAAACACAGGCTGAGTTCAGGAGTGGTAGATGTCTAGCTCCAAGTAGATGTCCAACCCCACCCAGCCTCTTAAGCTATAGTAAGAACACGAGAAGAGGACTCTGAGATCCTGGGATGAGAGACATGGACAAAACTAAGAACTGGGACATCATTCCTTTCAACCTTCAATGTAGCAAGAGGCAGCCTCCCCCCCCCTCTTCCCAATATAAAGGAGCTGGCACTTACCTGTATAAAAAGCCTTTTAGTAATGGCTCCTGGGGCAGGTGCCTCATGCGATGATACCCATTTGCTTGGAACCCACATCTAGGGTGGCCAATTGGTTCCCGTTTGCCCAGGGCTCACCTGGTTTTAACACTGAAAATCTAATGACAGAGGAACTCGCTGAGTTGTTGGGGATTCCTGACACCTCTCACTGCTCCTGGATATGTGAGGCCAGGTAGTGCCCTCGTGGCCCAGATGTAGAGTTGGAACACTGGCTCCAGGAGAAGATTTCTCATGACCTAAGAGTGCAAAACTCTTGTCAATGCACATCAGCAGAAGTCTGGGGAACCTGTGTGGGAGTGGAGCCAGGGGTTTCAAGCTGATGGGGAAACTTGAATTTGGGTCTGGTTAAATTCCCTGATGTAGACATTCTCACCCACATTTTGGGACTTGGCATGTTGGTTGGACCACCTTGTAAATACATTAGTAGTCTATTAAGTTGACTGATCAAACCTGTAACTTGATGGTCACCAGTTTTAAATGTCATTACATCCTTGGTCTATAAAGGAGTCTGGAGGCTTGGGAAAATGGGTTACATTGGAAGAATCTACTTACCACTTACTCAGCCATACATCTCCTCTTACTCCCCTGTGAGAGCCTGAGAACACTGCTTTCACCATTCTTCTGATTATACAAATATGGGAAATGATTTTCGAGGATACTCAGTAGGTTGTTAACATTAGCTCCCCAGAGTGGGAAGGATTAGAAGGAAAAGAACAGAAGGTAGGAAAGCAAAACATCTACAACCAAACAGGATCTTACGTCTGTGAAAGTATTTGTTGATGTTCACACACACATAAGAAATGTTAGCTATTGTGTTCCCTTTTTCCAACTTGTATCACTTGACTATTTACAAAGAGCATTCATTTTATAACCAGAAAAATGTGTGGTTTTTTTTCTTTTTTTTCTTTTTTTTTTTTGCAGAATAGATATAATAAGGGAAGACTGGAAGAGCAAGTGCAAAACAGCTCAAACATTACCCTGTAAGTTTTAAGATGACATGGTTTTTGTAGGTAGAGATTCAGGGACTTACTAAAGGGAGGTGCCCAGGGGAATTCCTAACAATCACTCTCTAGAGGAAGGTGGAGGGAGGCTGAGACGGGGATCGATGGAGTCCAGGCCTGGGGAGGTGTTGGATTGATAGAACAGACCGCCATGGGCATCATGTAGTCTAGAAAAAGGGTGGTTGTTTGAACAATGGGCCCTTTTGGCAGCCTAAAATCTCATCAATGTCCTTTCATTATTTTGGAGATAGGGCAAGAGGACAGACACATTAGTGGAAAAAAAATCTACAATTCTATGTTAAGAAAACAATTCTCTGGACAAAAAAAGCAAGCAGACCCTCAGTGTCAGTCAACCATGATAGTCTTTCATGTGGTAGAGAAAGAGAAGAACAGAGGACAAACTTACGAAGTCAGCCTAACTGTCACAAACTCAGTGTGGTCTCTAAAAATGAAGCAGTCATTGCTGTAGGTAAGAGAATTTTCATGCTGATAATTCCAAGTCTGGAAGATTCAAAGACGGAGAGATGCCAAGTTTAGTGGAATCTGTAGCAGAAGGCATATTGATCTACCTAGGGACACTGACAACACAGATGCTTAAAACCATGGACAGTTTCAGCTCGTAATGTCTTGGGAAGGATGGTCCTGTTGGAATGAGTCTAAGGTTAGGGGAAAGCACCACAAGGAGGACCTGTTCACAGACTTAACATATTCTGAAGCAGAGACAAATGCTTGCAGGCATAGAGCAGAGCATCCTTGAGCCCAGGGCACTTGCTGAAGATGCAGAAAGAGAGGAGAGAAGAAAGAAGAGCAAAAACAGCAGCTTTGTGGCCACTTCAACTTCCTCACCACAAACCGTGAAGAATACCACTCACAAGAACAAATGACGTTTCCTCCTCAAAAAGGAGACACCATTACCGTCAGTCCTGGAGTGTTTGGAAGAAAACTCAAAGGGAAATGGAAATTTTAAGTTTACGATGGACATGATGGATCCTGAAAGGGGAAAAAAAGGATACTACAAGTGAGATATGGTGACTCAGATGAGCACCCTGACAAATGTTACAAGACAGAAATGTCCCTAGTACCACCCCCTCCGAAATGCGGTCAGGTGCTAATATAGGACAGAAGAAAGACATAGGTAGAAAGGAGACAGGAAGGAAAAGTAAAATATAACTTTAATATAAGAACCTGGAGCTGAAGTGCTTTATCCTTGAATCCCCAAACCAATTCTCTTTCCCAGACCTGTCTCTCTCAATTTTCTGGGAAATCTGTAGATCTTAGAGTTAACTGGAAAAGACTATAATTGCCCTATGCATTGTTAATAAGACAGATACACTATCTTGAGAAACCTATAAGTTTAGGACACTTCCCAGTTAACCAGATAATGAAGACTTAGATCAGCCTGAGGACCCTAAGGATGACCAGACCACCATAAACTGCCTCGGGGACTATCGGACTGAGACCATCCTCACGTACCTCCTCTAGCCCACACTTCACGAAAGTCTCCTATAAGAGCCCTGCACTCCCCAAAATGTCTTCCTCATTTTGAGGTGGCCCGCATTCTCTCTTGAATGTATATTTCCTCCTTTTCCCCAAATAAACCTCTGTCCACGTCTCTGACTAGTGCGTGCTGAAATTCTCTTCTGTCACATTAGCCAAGAACCCCACTGATCCTGAGTTCCTGAGTTGAGGAATCAACGATCACCCCCAATAGCGCCAGAATTATTTGATGAGAGATTTCTCAGAAACTTTGTTATGTTCTCAGGCTTTGGGATGTGTACAACTAGCACAAGAGTCTGACCGGAATCCTGGAAGTCGAGATCTCAACCATTTTTCCCTCGCATTTTCTCTGTCTGCACTCTTTTTCCAGTAGACCATTTAAGTCTCTACTGGAACTACATACTGAGTTTTGGAAAGAAAGCTTCACTGGGTGGTTAATTACTAGAGGACAAAGGTGATTCTTGTTTATTTTCCCAATATTTTATGGGGGGAAGGGTTGTTCAGATTCTGTGGTAACTTACAAGTCCTTCAGACCCTCAAATACTATAAAAAATGAAGGACAGAAGGACATATCAGCCTTTGGTTTATTTTGCTTTCGATTGCAGTCAGCCCTTTGCATCTGCAGGGTCTGTGTTCATAGATTCAACCAATCAGAAATTGCAAGTATTCAAAGTCATTCCATGAAGTGATGCTAGTATGAGGTGGTGGAACCTCTAGGGGTGGAGAAAGTGAGGCCGTTGGGAGCATGCTTTTGAAGGGGCTCTTAAGATCCCAGCCTCTCGCCCTCTGTCTTCCTCTCCTTGCGTCCTGGCTCTTAGGAGGTAAACAGGCCTCTTCAGCCACATTCCGCCTCCACCACCACCACAATGTACTGAGCTCTTACAGGCCCAGAGCTCCAGGGCCAGGTGACTACAGACTGAAACTTCTGCATCCATGAGGTCACATAAACCTTTCCTCCTTTTAAACTGACTATCTCGGGTATTTTGTCACAGTGGCGGGAAGCTGACTAACATATCACCATATCTGCTTTCCACCACTGTACATGGAAGTCTGAAATCTTAACTCTGCTGTTCAAGCCCTCCCCTTCCCTTCAAGAGTATACAGACTCTGTATACAGACCATGGAAAGAGAAAGGAGGGCAAAAGCTGGATTGTTTAATTAACACTTTCTAATTGGAAACTTTTGGTAAATGAAAATCTGATTCTCCAGGTTAATTTTGCTTATAAAACTTTGCCAATTAAAACCTAATGGAATAGAACTAAAAAAAAAAATTAAAGCTTTGAAAAATTCCCTAACACCACAATGGAAAACTGTTAGGTAGGGTTCTATTTTTTTAGAAAGTTTACTGCTAGGAAAATCTCATAACTTGTTTAATCCCCTGCAGCTGGGAAAAGCAGTTTAAGGTAGAGATGGAGAAGGCTGCTGGAAATCTTTTTCAAAGAGCAAGGGGAGAGAATTTTCTTTTGTTGTGAAGCATAACTGTTCACAGCTTAAGGAAGATCCATAGCTTTGATTACACGTATGGTATAATATCAACTAGGACTTTGCCTCTGCCCCAAATTCTAAGACTGTATAGGTTTTATTTCTTTTACAAGCATTGAAGAGTAGAATCAGAAGAGCTTTTTGTTGTTGTTGTTTGTTTGGGGGTCTTAGGGGAGAGGGAGTAATACTAGAGATTGAACCCAGGGGCATTCTACCTCTGAGCTACACCCCTAGCCCTATTTTATTTTTTATTATGAAACAGGGTCTTGCCAGGTTGTTGAAGGTCCTGCTAAGTTGCTGAGGCTGTTCTTGAACCTGCTATCCTCATGTCTCAGCCTCCCAAATACTGGGATTACAGGTGTGTGCTACCATGCCCAGACCAAAGAAAGTTTTAATAAAGAATTCTGATGATAAAAGAAATGGTAAAGTAGGAGCAAAGTGAATGAATTTATTACTAGATCGTCTTGCTTCACAAGCTCTGACAGAAGCAGACATATAATGCTATTAAGTTAATCATATTTCTAAAGCAGAAATCAGCTCCTGATGATAATCTAGACTTTTAGTCAACACAATCAGAATGCAGACACACAGCAAGACGTGCATTAAGTGGTTTATTAATTATTTAAAAAGACAGAGCAATCTCTGAATATTTCATTAAAAATTTTTTTTTCTCAACTTAGGTTACTTTTAAAAGAACTGAAAACGTTTTGCAATGCGTTTCTGTGGTTTTAGTAAGCCCCAAATTCCCACTCTAGTCCTTTGTCTTCAACAGGCCTCTGTCCTCTTTCTCTGGGGATCCCTACCTCCCGCTCCTGGGGAACTGAGAGGCATGGAACACGGCGCTCAGGAGCAGGTGCCTGGTCCCACCCAGGTCAATTCAATAACACACAAGACTAAACACCACAAAGAGTCTGAAAGGTGGGCAAGGGACGGCTGATCCTCCAGGAGGGGTCTTTTTATGAATGTGGAGAATAATCCTGAATATATGGAGAAAAGTCCTTGCTTGCTCTTTTCTCTGTAGCTTCCTACTCAGGATACAGCTGCCAGTTCTGTGTCTTTTGCCATGAGGGAAAGAACTTGACAGAGAAAGACAAAAAACAATTTCAGCGCGGACGCACACACACACAAGTGGAGGGGAGGGATGGTTTGATTAGGAGATCACTCAAGAATGAAAAGAAAACCGAGAGCAAAGACCACAGTCTCTCCATCTTTGCATCCAACCAGTCCTGAGCCTCCTCATGTGACCACCAAGACTCTTTATATGTTTTCTTAGTATGAGTTAAGTTTCTGTCTTTGAAGCCAAGAGTCCTGACTAAATAGGAGCTAATTCCCTTGTAATATACATGACTCAGGTTTTATATAAGAAATAAAATGTATGTGTGTGTGTGTGTGTGTGTGTGTATGTGTGTGTGTGTGTAGGAAGCACAATTTTTCTCCCTTTCCCCCCACAAAAATAAAATGATCGGGTAGAAAAGAGGATGTTGTGATATTTTCAAATCCTTACAAAGCCTCCAATGCTGTGTCACCTACATTTGAACAATGTATCGTTCAGGAAAGGTACAGCCTGAGAAAGCTTATTTTGGATCTTTATAATGGACACCTGACATAATCTATAAGAATATAAAAGAGGCAAAGAAATTTATACAGATCCAGTTCCCGGGGTTATCAGATTTTTTTTTTAAAGAAAGCAAAGCCATTTACTATTACTAAAAAACAAAACAACAACAACAACAAAAAAAAAAAACAGTGATTATCTTGCAGAAATTACACATAAAATGAATAGGAAAAGAAAAAAACAAACAAAAGTTTGTAGTTATGAAAACGCGAGCTTATGGCATGGGACAAAGAGCTTAGTGTCACCATTTATGAACAGCTTCCAAGAGTACATCAGCTTAGAGAGGAATCAGAGAGGCTGCTTTCTGGGAAACCATGTTTGTTGACTCAAGGAAACCAGACTTAATGACCAAGAGGACATTGACTCATGAGGAAAATTTAGATAGCATGCCTCACTCATTGTGAATGGAAAAAGGGAGGTGTCTCTAAATGAAAGCTTTACACAGTCTGTACTTTCAATATCATATTACCTAGCTGGGCGTGGTAGCATGCACCTATACTCCCAATACTTGAGAGGCTGAGATAGGAGGATCGAAAGTTCAAAGGCCAGCCTCAGCAACTTAGCAAGATCCTCAGCAACTTAGTGAGACACTGTTAGTAAATAAACCCTTAAAAAGGGGTGTAGCCTGGAGGCAGAATGCCTCTGAGTTAAATCCTCAAAAACAAACAAAAATATTACCTAATTAGTTAATTGGTGAGCATAGAGATTTTTCCCCCACATTTACCACTAATAGTTTAATTGACCAAAATTTTTTTTTTTTGGATGCTATCCTTGGGAAGGTGGAGAGTCAACCATGTTATTCATGAGCACATGCACTGAACATATCACAGGTATTGGGCATGTACTTCGGAGGAGAAAAGGAGAGACTTCAAGGGACAAGAAACACGGCAATAGCTTGACCATTACTTCTCAGGAGGATCACTGGGTAACCCACAATTTGTAGGCTTAGAGGCCAACTGAAATGGTTTTGGGGGGTGAGGTTTCTCTGGTTTCACCTAAAGCAAATTTAAAGGCAACTCCTGAGAGGCAGGGCCAAGAAAAATATTGTAAAGAAGCACTTAGCGCGTAAATGAGATTTGGCCAAAATCCCTGGGCCCTCTGGATCCTGACTTGCCTATGGATAGAACACAAAGCACTCCCTCCAGCATTCAAGGGAATTGAGCCCGGCAGGTGAGGACAATGCCTTTGACTCCTGCACAATGAGTGATGGGAAAGAAAAGTCTGGAAAGAGAGGGAGATCCCTCCAGCTAGTCAGGTCTCCAGCTAACCATTCCCTAGGCCTTAGTAACTATTTTCTGGGCTGTGTCTGCCCCACCCCCACTGGCAGCATCATTACCCACAGGAGGGCAGACCCACCAAATCTTCTGTCTGTAAGCACTTGTGCCAAGCCTGGGGCAACCCACTCCAGCACCTCCTGTGGCTTATTGAGTACTAGTTAGTGGATACCACTGAGTTCAATTCAACTTAATCAATTTACTTATTTTTTTGTTTTGGTACTGGGGATTGAACCCAGGGGCATTCTACCTCCAAGGTACACCTCCAGCCCTTTTGTACTTTTGTTAATTTGAAACAGAGTCCCACTAGGTTGCTGAGGGTCTTGCTAAATTGCTGAGGCTGGCCTTAAACCTTTGATCTCAGCTTCCCAAGTATTGGGATTACTGGTGTGCGGTCCTGAGCTCTATTCTTTCTCAGGCTACTGCCTTAGTAGGATGTCTGGGTTACCTCTGGATTCCTGTTGCACTACATTGAGTTAAAGTACAATTGTCCTTCCACATTAGAGGTAGATTTGGACCCAGGTTCCCCCACTCCCAGAGACCCAAAGTCAAGATGCTCAAGTCCGGCATATAAAACAGTGTCGCATTTGCTTATCACCTAGGCACATCTTCCTTATTCTACTTAGCCAACATCAATAATACTTTTTTAAATGTAATGTGTTAAATTGTTTTAACAATATTTACTTCTGCTTTTTGGCTGGTACTAGAGTAAATATATAACTTGCTAAAAAACTGTTTTTGTTTTAAATAGCAATTTAAGCTGGGCGTGGTGGTGCACACTTATAATCCCAGTACTTGGGAGGCTGAGACCCGAGGACTCGGATTCAGAGCAGCCTCAGCTACTTAGTGAGGCTCTCTGCAACTTAGTGAGACCCTGTTTCAAAATAAAGAATTAAAAAAATTAGGAGTGGGGGTGTAACTTGGAGGTAGAATGCCCTTGGGTTCAATCCCCAGTACCAAAAAAAAAAAAAAAAATAGCAATTTAAATTTGACATATGTATATGTTATAAAACTTAATAATTGAAGATTTTTGTTTTAAAAATTCCAAATCATGTGTATATTCTATGTGACTTCATAAATGTAACATAGTAAATGCTCAGGAAATATTTGTTCAATTAATAAAATGAAGGAAATGAAAACATCAGGTGGGTGGTCACTCAGCCATTTAATTGCTGTATGGTTTGGGGTTGGTCAGGTAACTTTGAACCTCAGTTATTTTTCCCATGATATGTTATGAGCATCAAGTGTCATAAATATTCAGAAAATGCTTTTCAGGATTTAAAACTATAGCCAGTCATAGTGGTATATGCCTGTAATCCCAGTACTTGGAAAGCTGAGACAGGCGGATCACAGGTTCAAGGTCAGCCTCAACAACTTAGCAAGACCCTTAGCAAGTTAGGTTGACCCTATTTCAATTTTTTTTTTTTTTTTTTTGCAGTACTGGGGATTGAACACAGGGGCATTCTCCCTCCGATCTACACCCCCAGCCCTATTTTTGTTTTGAAACAGGGTCTCACTAAGTTGCAGAGGGCCTCACTAAATAGCTGAGGTTGGCCACGAGCCCTAGATCCTCCTGTCTCAGCCTCCCAAGTACTGGGATTAGAAGCCTGAGCCACCACACCCAGGTATAATTTTTTTTAAAGGGCTAGGGGTATAACTCAGAGGTAGAATGCCCTTGGGTTCAATCCCTAATATAAAAACAAACAAACAAAAAACATTAAACTGTAAATATAACTAGTGGTATTTTTTTTTTTTTTTTTTTTTGCAGAATTGGGAAGGTTATTTTTTGTTTGTTTTCTTTAACTTGGGATAATGGCTGGCCTCAACATCTACGTATCTCCTCCCTTTACTACCTATAAAATTCACCATTCAATCTACAGACTAACCACAGTGACATTATTGGGTAAGATTTTGCAGGAAGGCCAACCAGCCTGGGTCTGAGGTCCTGCAGCTCAGTGATAAACGACCATTCAGGACGGAAAGATGCGATTCTGTTGAACCAAGCATTGTTCTCCCATTGTGTATTTCAAGATCGCCCGAAGAAAAGATTTTTGCATGTTCTTATCACATAGAAATGACACGTGTTTAAGGCAATAGGTATGCTAATCACCCTGAGTGGATTGTTTTATACATTATCTCTGTATCAAAACATCATGCTTTATCACAGAAATATGTATAGCTGTTTTGTGTCAACCATTAAAAAATAAAGAAAAAGTGCTTTCCTTCTGATGCACAAACTCTTGTTTCTGTTACTTCCTCAAGATCACTATTTGATCATCTGGATCAAGACAAAGAAACGTGCCCTATACGTAATGTGTGTCCTATGTCTGTGGACAGAAAACAGGTGAGAAACCCAACTGAGCACACTTCTGTCATTCCCTGCTCCGCAAATTATTTCTGTCTTTCTCATGATGGGCAGACTATGATGGAATGTTGAAACACTTCTCCAGGGCATGTTTAGTCAGTCAGTCATGCACAAACCATTAGCTACTGCACGATATGCACCTCGCTCTTTAAAAAAAAAATCCTTTTCAAATGTCACTTTTCATCCTCAGTGCCACTCTACAAATTTGCATGTAATGTGACTTTAATCTTAAAGAGATGAAGAATATATATAGAGAGAGCTCATTGGAAGGCTAGCTTTGAAGAAAAGAGAAAATGGGGGCCATTCTTTGCAGAAAAAAAGTTATAGGATATGAGGAAAAGCAGAGAAGAGAAATCTTCTTTCCTTGTTGTATCAGTTAGCTATTGCCGCATAACGAATCTCCCTTAAACAGTGATCACTTCCCAAGCTCACTACTCTGCCAGGCAGCTGCAAGGACCTCCTGATTTGTGCTTGGCTTCCTGATGCAAGGCATCTGAGGATAGTTTTAGGTCACTGGGGTGCAAGTGTAAGATGACCTCATTCATACATCTGCAGTTGCTTGGCTGTTCCTGGGGCAGCAATGGGTTGAAGGAGGCCGTGCTTTTCCCAACAACCAGCAGGCTATCCCAGGCTTACACACAAGACCCTGCAGGTTTCTAAGTGAAGAGAAGCCCAAAAAATCTTCAGAGACCTACACTGTGATGGGATTCAGGACATACTACATCCTCCCCCATATATGGCGCCTTGGCATTTGAGAACATAGAGAAGCAGGACCATCACTTTCACTTTCTCCTTGCTTGCTCCCCTGAAGCAAGCCATCAAAAAGAGCTGAGCATCCCCCCAAAGTAGATTACAAACCCCTCATTCCTGAGGTGTCCTCCCTGTCTCTACCCACAGGAAAAAAACATCCTTAATTCTTGAAGACACACAGACACTAAGAAGAATCTGAACAAACAGACCTCTCTAAATTCATGGCCCCAGTCGATTTACCTGTAGGCCACTCCCCCCCCCATTCAATCACTTTTCCTCTATTCTCTGCATTTGTCACCAGACCCTAGTGTCCCAGTCTGCAGCTTCCCCAGCTTTTGGGGGGAATCTTCATTTCTGAAGGCTCCTGTGTCAGGTAAAACCACATACCTGAAATGTTCATCCTTTGTGCTCATTAATCTATCTTTTGTGAGAGACAACTCAGCCATAAACTTAGTGAAGGGTAAAAAAAGAAATCCTGGCTCCCCTGCTGCGTGGGGTCCTTTCTGCTGCCTGCTAGTGGCAGAAGTGAGTTACACAAGGGACCAAACCCCGGGTGTGAGGATATCAACTCCATGTCCTCCTGGGAGGAGCGGTGACGTCACGTTACAGAGGGCCCTGGCTCAGGGAGGGGCACAAGCTTGTTTCCATGGCTGCTGTCAATACACTCTGCTTGGCTTTCATGAAACTCAACCAATGTTCCTCCTAAGCCTGGCTGTGTTTTTTGTTTGTTTTTGTTTTTTGTAGCAGTCACAAAGTCAGTTACATGGGTTCCTCTGAATTCCCAATAGGCCTGGGAAACAGACTGTGGCAAAGGACTCTGAAAAATCCCCACAGTATTAAAAAAAAAAAAAAAAAAGAAAGAAAGAAAAAAAACCCTATGGGGCAAAGGCTTCTCTGCTTCCTGACGGAGCCCAGCCCTCAAATGTCAGGAAGCTAGCATTTATTGAGCGTCTATTGGGTCTGGGTCTGGCAGGGTGGTGCAGTGGTGAGCCACAGACAGACATGGTTCCTGAGTACAGTCACCCGTCTTCCCAGGACCCTCCTGCCTGTGTCTGCGCCATGTCACAGTGGCACACAGCTGATTCTGAGCTAGAAGCACTCTGAGATCAACAGTTGCAGGAAGTGAAGGAGAATTGAACCCAGGGACATTCTACCTCCGAGCTACACCCCCAGCCCTATTTTTTATTCTTTATTTTGAAACAGGGTCTCACTCAGTTGCGGAGTGCCTCACTAAGTAACTGAGGCTGGCCGAGAACCTGGATCCTCCTGTCTCAGCCTCCCAAGTACTGGGGTTACAAACATGCGCCACCACACTCGGCTAGAAAGTGACATTTCCTGAACCTTCTTTATGTTCCTAAAAGCAAAGACTATCAGGTCTCCCAAGCACTCTTCTAAGGGCCCATTTATTTTTCCTACAAATCATTTATTCTCCCAGAAGTGTCCCCTGCCCTTCTCTATCCCCTATTAAATGGCATATAAGCCCCCAATTCCAAACATTTGCCTGAGTTTCCTTCCCTTCCTCCCTTCCTCCCTCCTTTCCTTTCTTCCTTCCTCCCTCCCTCCCTTTCTTCCTTCCTTCTTTCTTTCTTTCCTTCTTTCTTTCTTGTACTAGGGATTGAACCCAGGGTGTTCCACCTCTGAGCGACAACCTAGCCCTATTTTATTATTTTGTTTTGAAACAGTGTCTCGCTAGGTCCCTGAGGCTGGCCTCAAACCTGTGATCCTCCTGTCTCAGCCTCTCCAGTACTAGGACTACAGGCACATGTACCACCACACCTGGCTCCGAGTTCCATTTCTTGATGAATCCCACAGCTCTTCTTTCTCCTGCTACTCAGTCTTTTCTCGGTTTAGATTACACACCCCTATCATAAGAACCTGAGACGTTATAGGACAAGATTTTCCTCCTGGACACTTTGGAACCTGCTTCAGGGCAAAGTCCCTTTTCTGCTCATTGCCATATTTTCTAAACCTATCACAGGGCCTAGAAAACAGTAAAGACTTTATAAATATTGATTGAATAGCTGGATTACTATAGTTTCTGGACAGGTCTTTTTTTTGCTTACAATCCTTAACTGCTACAGCAGGAGAGTCAGTAAGATTGTTTCTGGTGGGTTTTTCTCCAAATGCTTGAAAATTCCACATCCATTGAAGCCAACTACAGACCTGCGGGCCAGATCCAGGCCACAGCCTCATTTTGTAAATAAAGTTTTATTGGAACACCGTCATGTCATTTGTGTCTGGGGCGGCTTTGGGGGCTCCAACAGCAAAATGGAGCTGCTGCGAGGGCCTTATATTCACCTTCCACCCAGCCTGGGGAATAAAAAATAAAAAGGGCTTACAGACCCCTGATCGAAGTAGACTTGGGAATATTCAGGCAGCAGACACTTTTGAAGTGACTGCTCTGTCCCTTTTCCGGGTCCGTGTAGGCGCTGAGAATACAAAGATAAGTACTTGATGGCATTTGAGACGGCAGCAGACTTCCAGATCTTGAAAAGCCCCTTCATGATATTTGCAGACACATTCACACACTGGCAGTTAAACCCCTACCAGTGAGTTGGTAAAGGGCGAAAAGTCAAGAGAAACCGAATCAAACAAAGGATTTTTGTGCTCGAAAATGTGGAAAGAAAAGAATGAAAGATGCAGCGGAGCTAATTCTAGGTTTTAAGGTATCACTTAAAGGTTCCAAGGGGAAATAGTAAAATGAAAGGGGGGAAAAAGATGAAGGGAACCTACTTAGGGGACTGAGAATAAGTTAGAGGAGGAGGACGGGTCTGAAGGCCTGGAGGCAGGCGAAAGAACTCCAAAGGCCTGGAGCCAGGCAGAGAACCGGAAAAAAAAAAAAAAATGCAGAAGACGGGCGGGGTGCTGAGCAAGTCGGCTCTCCCCTGGGCTGCCTGGAACTCCTCCAGTCTCTGTGGAGACATGATTACAGGAAAATATCTCTACCCATAGGAAATTTAAAAATAAAAAAGAAGTCAGTTCCAGGGCAAGGACAATGGTGAAGCGCTGAGGCTCAGGGCAGGGTCCTGGGAGCCCAGGAGGAACGGGGAGGTCACCCCTTCCAAAGAAGGTGGCTGCTCTCAAGAGCCCGCCCGCAGGTCAGTGCGGCGACAGCGTGGCCAGTGCGATCACATCTGCTCATTTTCTAAGAGAAGTCGTGAGTTCGTATCTTCCTGTGGAACAGCTTCTTTGTTGAAGCTGGAGTGAGCTTTTGAAGACTCATAGTGGCGGGGAAGTGGGCCCCCACTGTGGGCCACACCGAGGCTGCCATGAGGGCCATTTTATTTATTTATTTATTTATTTATTTATTTATTTATTTATTTATTTATTTATTTATTTATTTTGCGGTACTGGGGATTGAACTCAGGGGCATTCTACCTTCAGGCTATACCCCCAGCCCTATTTTTTATTCTTTATTTTGAAACAGGGTCTCAGTAAGTTTCGAAGGGCCTCACTAGGTAGCTGAGGCTGGCCGCGAACCCGGATCCTCTGGTCTCAGCCTCCCAAATGCTGGGATTACAAGCGTGCACCACCATGCCTGGCTCGAGGGCCATTTTAAAGAAAGACCTTAAGTGACTTAACTGAAGGTGATGGGGAGGGAGGGGAACACCCTAATGCACATGATGTACTTTCTT
>PVLC010035448.1:0-16418 GCA_004027655.1 Graphiurus murinus | reverse complement strand
GAGAGGGAGAGAGGGAGGGAGGGAGGGAGGGAGGGAGGGAGGGAGAGAGAGACAGAGAGAGAGAGAGAGAGAGAGAGAGAGAGAGAGAGAGAGAGAGAAGTAAGTAAGTGTGGGAGAATCAAGCTCTTGAAGAAAATTTTCAAGCAAGATAATCCTGTTTTACAGGGTGGTTCTCCAAACCAAAAATATTCTTCCTAATACAGCCTAAAATATCACATTCACTTCACCATTAAAATGTCACTGACAAAAGATTTACTTTGGGTTAAGAAGCATCCTTTTAAAATACCAAGACTTCTGAGAAGCTAATTTGTAGTCAGTTGCTCTTTAGTAAAAAGTTAATCAGTTAGCTGTCCCTTTGCATCCCGGCTGAGAACAGCTACACTGAGGGCCTAGTTCTGAAATGAGTGGAAACAGAGATGAGAAATTTGGAAGAAAGCAGTTTTAAAGGTTGAAACATTCCTGACAGATGGGGGAGGGGGCCAGAGGGTTTGGCAAAACAGAAGGGCATTAGTATGTGGAGAAGGGGGCACTAGAAGGAGAAAAGTACAGAAAGGGAAATGGTGGGGCAGCAGAGACAAACTTGATCTATAACAGCTCACCCCATGGCAAGCTCTAGAGCCAAGAAAGGGAATGGAAGCTTTCATTCTTTCTCTTCTCTATTCCTAAGAACTAAAAGATCACAGACTAACACAAATCTCCTTCTTATTTCCAAACTTTAAAATATACTCTTCCCTTTGCCTGGGGAACAATCCTCATCTCCTCTTGTCCAGCATTTTTTTGTTCGTTTGTTTAATTGTGGTGAAAAATACATAACATAAAAGGTACCATCAGAACCATTTTTAAATGCACAACGTTTTTCTTGGGGTTGTACAATCAACCCCAAGAAATCTTTTCACCTTGCAAAACGGAAACTCTATCCATTAAACGGCAGCCGCGTCCCCCACCCCCACCCCGCCACCAGCAGCCACCATTCTACTTTCTGTTATCCTCAACCTTTATCACTTTTCCTGGTTAACTCCTGTTACACCTCAGATCCTAATTGAGCTCCCAAGTTGACCTCTCTCCAGGCAGGTTTTCTGTTTCCCTCTCCCACCTCTCCTGCTGGGTGGCAGGCAGGCCCCCTCTGCCTGTGCACACTCACCGGCCCATGCTCACGCAGTATGGTCTACTTACTAGCACCCCCAGTACCGACTGCAATGCTCCTGATACACACCTACTGTTCGTTTCATAGCATCTGCCGCCTGAAAGAGTTCAGTTTCCAGGGGTTTAAACAGGCTTTTCTTCAGGTTGGCGTGGAAGTCTAATCACCATGCACAGCATAGTCTCTGCTGGGAAATGCATTCTAATGACCACTCTGTGTAAGCACAGAGTGCCTAGTTCAGGGCTTAGACTAGAAGAACCTTATATGTTCTCTTGATTTGCTCAATAAACTTAACAAACAAACAAAAAATCCTTATATCTCTTTGTGTGGAACATCCCCCTTTGTCTTTAAAGAAATGAATAGAACAGTCATCTGAAAATACCTGATACCCCCCTGGAACTGAGTTCAAAGAGCAATTTAAAACATCTATCCACTGGAACCACCTAGAGGAGTCACAACTTTTTGTTTTCTCTTTGGTCATTTGGTTTTAATGAATAATATTCCAAAAATATTATAGAGATGGTGGACTTGGTGAGTATTTGTGAGCTTGAGGCTTGGTTTCAACTATTTGCAAGTGACTTTGAAAGTCAGAGACACAGTCAGTTTGTCATTTTATAGAGGCATGAAGTCAAATCATAGACACTGGGAGACCAAAGACCGACCTCCGCTAAGCTAGTGAGGGAGCCTAGGCAACTGACACCCACATCTCAGTAGTGTGGGCTGTATGCACTCTTTTAAATGTATATATATGACTTTATATATAAATGTCTGACTATATATATGCATAAATGAGTCAAAGCTTTTCTGTATAAAAGAATGTATTGATTATATATAATTATATATGTATATGTTATATATTATATAGTGTATTGATTTTATATGTATTGTGATAGATAGCCCTAAAAAAGGCAATTGCTGCAATTAGGGAAGGAAGTAACAGAAAGTGAAGTGTGATCTAACAATTTGATGATTCTCTGCCAAAAAAAAAAAAAAAATTATAAATCACTCTATTTCTTTACTTATAAACTCACCAAGTGTCTGGAGAACACCCCCTTCTTTATTTCTACTTGAGTTTTATTGAGGCTATGATGTACACTAAGGGTACTCACGAATCTAAGAATCCTTGACATTTTCAGGGTGAGGATCTCCTCGTCACTCAACGTAAGAGATCCACAGGGACAAGGGCCGAGCATGATGCAGTTGAAAGCTAGTATGGATTTTGGTTTTAGCTTTTTTTTTGGTGGGGGGTATGTTGGGGATTGAACCCAGGGGTATTCTACCTCCAAGCTACACCTCTAGGTCCTATTTTATTTATTTATTTATTTATTTATTTATTTATTTATTTATTTATTTATTTATTTATTGGAAATAGAATCTCACTAAATTCCGAGAGCTTCAGTAAGTTGCTGAGACTAGCTTCGAACATGGGGTCTTCCAGTCTCAACCTCCCAAGTGCAGGGATTACAGGAGTGTACCATCATGCCCAGATCCCTTTTTTTTTTTTTTTAATATTTTGAAATAGGATCTTGCTAAGTTGCTGAGGCTGACCTGAAACTTGCAATCCTCCTGGCCAGCCTCAGCTACCTAGTGAGGCACTCTGCAACTTAGTGAGACTCAGTTTCAAAATAAAGAATAAAAAATAGGGCTGGGTGTGTAGCTTGGAGGTAGAATGCCCCTGAGTTCAATCCCCAGTACCGCAAATCCCAGTATTTGGGAGGCTGAGACAGGAGGATTGCTGGCTCCAAGTCAGCCTCAGCAACTTAGCAAGACTCTGTTTCAGAATAAAAATAAAAAGGGCTGTAGGTGTGGCTCTGAGGCAGAATGCTCCTGGATTCAATCCCCAGTACCACACACACACACGCGCACACACACACACACACACATATGCACGCACACACACGCACACACCAGCCATAAAGAAGCCTGAGGCTTTTCTTAAGGACTTATTCCCTCTTAGTTTCTGCCTCTCTTGTTTCTTTCACATGTTTCTCTGTGGCCTTAGGATTGTGCTATTTTTTCAATTCCTCCTCTGAAAATTAATGTAAACACCTGCATCAGAATGTGTTCAGCAGGAAGAATTAGCTCATTTGTGCACTCAGCAAATGCTAATTGAGCACCCACTGGTGACAAACACTGGGCTGGGCACGAGAATCCAGTGAGAGACAGAGCCCGGGCCTTGACGCACACAGTGGAAGGAGTCAGGGCTATGATCGAGGGTGGAGAGCACAGCCTGGAGGTTGGGAAGGCTTTGGAAGGAGAGAACACTTACACAGCGCCTCTAAGGATACATTCAGGAGCGAGCTAAGTGGGGAAGAAAGGATGTGCTGGGGAAGGGACCACAGGAAGGTCAGAGGACAGCGCAGCAAGAGAGAAATCTGGCTTGACTGCACCCCAGGGTACATGGAGCAGGAGTGGTGACAAATGCAGCTCGTGAAGCAGATAGGAGCCCAGTCACAAAGGGCCACTGGCAACAACTGAGTAATTTATCCCGACAGTTGTGGGATCCTGCTTAGGTAGGAAGTGACACAGCCTGATTTTTATTTATTTTTTTATTTATTTATTGTGTGTGTGTGTGGTACTGGAAATTGAGCCCAGGGGCATTCTACCTCTGAGGTACACTCCCCTATTTTATTTATTTTTTATTTTTTTATTTTGTGTGTGTGGTACTGGGGATTGAACCCAGGGGCATTCTACCTCCAAACTACACCCCCAGCCCTATTTTATTTTTATTTTGAAACAGGGTCTCACTAGGTTGATAAGAGTCTCACTACTTGCTGAGACTGTCCTAGAACCTACAATCCTCCTGCCTCAGCCTCCCAAGTACTGGGATTATAGGCATGTGCCACCACACCTGGCTCTTCTTTTTATTTCTAAAAAAGTCTCACTAGCTTGATGAGAGTCTCACTACGTACTGACGCTGCCCTCAAACATGCAATCCTCCTATCTCTGCCTCCCAAGTACTAGGATTACAGGCATGAGCCACCACTTCCAGCTTCCCAGCCCTTTTTATTTTTTGTTTTGAAACAGGATCTTGCTAAGTTGCTGAGAGTCTCACTAAATTGCTGAGGCTATCTTGGAATGTGGGATCCTCCTGTCTCAGCCTTCCAAGTACTGAGACATAACCTGGCTTTTATTTTAAAGAAACGACTCTGCTGGCTATGTCGAAATGGTGAACTATAGGCTAGGAGATCATACGTCTATATTTGTTTAGGGGCAAGTGGCAAAAAACAATATTTTCTAGAGCTTGTGACTGCCCAGGCCGCTTTGTACATAGATCCATCTTTTGCTCAATATGAATCCCTGCCTCCGCAGGGTCTTCTACCACCAGGTCCTCCTTCATCCTGTGATGTGTCTTGACTGGAGGGCTTCTTCACATAGTTGACATTTTGTTGCTACACAGTTCAAATTTAAATTCCATCATCTAGTTGGCTTCCATTTTGGGCTTGGTAAACTGCCATGTACCTTTGGACTTCCCCATAAAAAATAATTTGTGGACTTTTAAGAAGAGTTGGTATTCCCAAAACTAAAGCCAGACCCTTGAGACTTAGCTAGCCTTGGTCTAAGACAATATAAGTAGATAAAAGGACCCTTATGCCAAGTGTGGCACTGCCACATTTCAACTCAGACTGACTCGTGTTTTCTAGATCCATCCACTCGGCTCTTTCACAGGAGCTCCCAGGGGTTTGTCTTTAGCCCAGAGACTCTCTCTCAGGTCTCCAGAAACTGTTCGATACACCTATCTCACCCTCCTCCTCATTCAGAAAGATTCAAAGGGAAAATGTGTAGCATAAACAGGGCCTTAAATCTTGTCCCAAGAATTTGATAATGACAGTACCCAAAGGCCATCTTGGGTCTGGGTGTCCTGCATTAAATGAACAGACTTGAAATTTATTGTACCACTACAAACACTCTATAGGTCAGAGGCTTCTTGAGTCACATCATATAAAATCAAGTATTTTTAGATATTCTTAAGGAAAGGTCAGCAGGACCCGCATTATTCTTCCTTTTATAGTTAAGTTTATACTGGGAAGAATTTTCTTTTAATAATCTGGACTTTGCATTTGCATTTTCCATTTATGACCAAAACACAAAACCATGAAGGTACCAGGGGGCTGGCACTTTGGCCTTCACCTACTGGTTTCAGCTCGGCCAGCCAGTCCCCATGCACAGCCATGAGAAGGCAAAGGTGCCTCCTGAGGTCTGTCGGCAGTAGACACATGGCCTCACAGTTGTCATAGGGGAAGCTCCATGACAGCAAACTAGCCACCAAAGGAGGCTTGTGCCTGAGAAATGGTATGTGGGGGGAAAGGCCCTAAACAGATTTAAAGAGGCTCGTGCCAGCACCTCCAACAGCTACTGTCCTAGTAACCGCCACAGAGCCTGTGGGTCAGATGTTCTTTACCAGGCCCTGACATGCGTCTAGGAAAGAGCCAGGTGGCCCTCCTGGTCCAATAAGGTGACTCTTTGGAGTTAAGTTTCTATTCTGACACCAGAAAGGGCCCATCAAGGGAAATCAGTGTTCTGAAACAACAAGAATAAGTATGACTATGCTTCACTTTTATCCAAAACAACAACTTGGAACTAAGCATGGTGGCTCACACCTAGGGTCCCAGTGCTTGGGAGGCTGATACAGGAGGATCACAGGTTCAAGGACAACTTCAACCACTTAGCAAAACCCTGTTTCAAAATAAAAGAGGAACTGGGTGTGGTGATGCATGCTTCTAATCCCAGTACTTGGGAGGCTGAGACAGGAGAATCCGGGTTCCCGGCCAGCCTCAACTACTTAGTGAGGCCCTCTGCAACTGAGTGAGACCCTGTCTCAAAATAAAGAATAAAAAATAGGGTTGGGGATGTAGCTCGGAGGTAGAATGTCCCTGGGTTCAATCCCTAGTACTGCAAAAAATAAAATAAAATAGGAAGAAAAAGAAAAGGTTGGGGGTTTAGCTCAGAGGTAGAATGCCCTAGATTCAATCATCAGTACAATACATAAATGAATAAATAAATAAATAAATGCAAGCAAGCAACCTGGGCATTAAACATTGTCAACAGGGATTTAAATAGAAGGAGATTTGAAGGGGCCATAGTCCGTGCTAGGATCCGATGCTCCCTCCAGCCTTTCAAGTTTTGAGTGTCTGGTGAAGGATCCCATGATTTGAAGAAGACAAAAGGGGTCTGTGACAAGACCCCCTCTGGGAGGGGTCATCTCTGAGGAGGCCTGGTTATCTGGTGGGAATGCTATCTCCTCACTAAAAGCCTGGGGTTAAATGAATGCTGGCATTTGAAAATCTGCTAGGCCTGATGATGGGGAGCCAAAGAAGGAGTGTTTTCTGTTTATCTCATTAGTGGCAGAAACGTTCATCGCAGGAAGAGCGTGAGCTGCGGGTTGCAGGCGTGCCCAGAAGTGGCACAGTGCGTGCGGTGTGGGAGGAGCAAGGGAGGAGGAAGACGCGGGCCCTGTGTTCACAGCCTGTGGCCTGGGCTGCGAGATGGCGAGATGGCGTCGTCAGTTGCTTTGTCTTGATAGCAGGGGTAGATCCTGCCATATCATTCCGAGAGGGAGTTTTCCCACCCCCATGGCTTTATCTGCCAGGAATGCAGCTGGAGTCCCATCTCCTCTCTGTCAGCTTGGACCCCAGTAAATTACCAAGGTCTTGACCCAAGAGATGAGAAGTCCTAAGCGATTTTTCAGTCTCCTATCTCAAAATGTGTTTACATTTCTTGAACTCTGGCTGACTGATTCATTCTCCCGGGTGTTGCAAGAACTTCCCTTATGCATTAGAATTTATAAGTTTCATTTCTGAGAGACCCAGGGTCCTTTCCAAGCCACAGTGAAGTGAACCTCATCGCAACATAACTCTGCTGGGCCGGGTTTGGCCGGGGGATGGCCGGCGGCCAGGCAGCTGCAATGTGGCAAGCTGGAGCGAGGCTAACAGGAGGCACCAGGGTGTGAGGGAAAGCCCGGGACACTGAGTCAGGACGTCTGGGTCCCGGGTCCTGGCCTTGCACTACTTTGAAATGCGAACTTGAACCAACTGCATAAACTCTCTAGGCCTCAGTTTCCCCCAAACTTAATGAATAAAAATGCTTTAAGTCTATATAGAAGCCATTTTCTTTCTTTCTTTCTTTCTTTTTTTTTTTTCGGTACTGGGGATTGAACTCAAGGGCATTCTATCTCCAAGATATACCCCCAGCCCTATTTTTTATTCTTTATTTTGAAACAGGGTCTCACTAAGTTGCAGAGTGCCTCACTAGGTAGCTGAGGCTGGCCATGAACCCGGATCCCCCAGTCTCAGCCTCCCGAATGCTGGGATTACAAGCGTGTACCACCACGCCCGGCTAGAAGCCATTTTCAATCAAGACAGAAGGAGACAGATGAGAGACAATAGAAAAGAGAAGGTCGGCCGGGCATGGTGGCGCACTCTTGGAATCCCAGTACTACTTGGGAGGCTGAGACAGGAGAATCGAAGGTTCATGGCCAGCCTCAGCTACCTAGTGAAGTACTCCACAACTTAGTGAGACCCTGTTTCAAAATGAAGAATAAAAAATAGGGCTGGGGGTATAGCTCAGAGGTAGAATGCCCTTGAGTTCAATCCCCAGTACCGCAAAAAAAAAAAAGAAAGAAAAAAAAGAAAAGAGAAGGGTACTGCAAAAAAAAAAGAAAGAAAGAAAAGAAAAGTTCAGCCCCAGAGGACGTGTACAAGCTTCAGGTCAAAAAGAGGAAGATATAGTCACAGATGGCCAAAGGCTTCAAAGAGCTCCTTGAGAGTACCAAGAATGGAAAGAACTTTTTTCTGGACGCCAGTCCAGAAGAGACTAAAATCCTAGGTATAGCCCTGTGCTTAGCTATATTTGTTCCTCACAAACATTCCTTTCAAACATTACACTTATTTTCTTAGGGAGGAGAAAAAGAAAAAAGAAGCTGGGTGTGGGTGGCACACACATGTAATCCTGGTACTTGGGAGGCTGAGATTGGAGGATCACAGATTAAGACCAGCTTCAGCAACTTAGCGAGACCCTCAGTAACTTAGCAAGACCCTGTTTCAAAATGAAAAAATAAAGCCAGGCGTGGTGATGCATGCTTGTAATCCCGGTACTTGGGAGGCTGAGATAGGAGGATTGCAGGTTTGCAGCCAGCCTCGGCTACTTAGTGAGGCCTTCTATAATTTAATGAGACCCTATTTCAAAATGAAGAATAAAATAGGGCTGGAGGCATAGCTCAGAGGTAGAATGCCCCTGGGTTCCATCCCCAGTACCACAAAAATAAAGTAAAAAATAAAAAGTGCCCTATGCTGAAAGGGAGGGAGGGAGAGAAGAAAGGTCCTATCCTTCAGTGCCATGGAGTTTTAGAGTCAGGCAGTCTTGGACTAAATCCTTTCTTTGTGTGAGTGACTGTACCTTTGGGGTGTCAGCTCCCACCCTAAAGAGAGTAGTGACAGCACAGATCAGAGAAGCATGTCACAGGCTTAGACCCCAACATCAGTCCAGGCCTCCACCAGCCCCGCTTTGGCATTTGCCTCCACCTGCTTCGTGTTCTCAGCTCTCCTGTTGCCCCACCACATTGTGAGGAGAAAGGGGAGTCTCTGATCTCACTTTTTCTGGAAGCTTGCAGAAGCATTTTCCTACTTTGGTGAAGGGCGATCATACAAAATTTATATTCAACAGCATCAGCAGGTTTTTTCTCCATCAATATTTCCTTTTTAATTTCAGCTTTATTTGAATTTTAATAGCACAAAGAATTTACTTTTGTTCTTCTAAAGAGCAACCAAAACAAGAAAAGTCAAAATTTGAATAAGGTCTTCACCCTGTATTTAACATAGTGATTAGTCTGTGCCTGTCGAGGTAATAGGTGAGTAAACATGAATTCCATGGGTGTATGTGTGTTTATAATCCTACATACATATGAACTAGGTGTGTATGTATATGGCGTATATAAAAATTCATGAGACCTAGATCTGACAACCTTGATCCTTTTTCTCTCTGATTTTCACCATAGCAAACACTGAATCGGGATCCAATCTTCATGTGAATCTTTATGAAACCTCACCTCTGACCCAAACAACAGGGAAGCAGGTATAGTATTGACTCTGAATGAGTATCACACTGGGAGTCAAGACTCTTGGGTTCTTGTCCCGTCTTGCTGCATGGCCCTGGGTGAGACTCCTCACCTCTCTGGGCCTCATTTGCCTAGTCAGTAAAATGAGGCAAGTGAATTATCACATTACTGGAGGTTCCTTTACTCAGACCTGGAATGTCTTAACTCAGCCTAGACTACTGTCTGGCTCTTTGTGTGTGTCAAACACCTGAGCCAAGCCAGGTGTGATGGCATACGCCTGTAATCACAGTACTTGGAAGGCTGAGACAGGAGGATCACAGGTTTGAGGCCAGCCTCAGCAACCTAGCAAGGCCCACAGCAACTTAGTGAGACCCTATTTCAAAATAAAGTATAAACTAGGGCCGGGGGTATAGCTCAGAGGTAGAATGCCCCCTGAGTTCCATCCCCAGTACTGCAAAACAAAACAACAACAGCAACAAAAGCTGGGCCGCCCTTTCCCTGACATCTACCAAGTCAGAAAGGAAACAAGGAAGCACCAGAAGGTATCACCTTTAAGGTAAAAGTTGCACATTTTCATTCTCAATGGGGGCAGGGCAAGCAATCAAAGAGAAAAAAATGAAAATTGGGAAAAAAGGAGGCAAATACTTGTCTGGATGGATTAGAAACAGTTATGAGTAGTTCGAGGGCATATATGCAGAAATATTTACAAGTTCATTTCTTCATTGAAGGCTTTGAAGCTGGGACTGTCTGCAGATTCCCTCTAGAGAGACAACTCCCAGGGAATTCCTATGGCTGAGTCCTGGGTCCCGGAGAGCCTGAGGTAGAAGCATCATACACAGCCCCAGGGGACTCCCATGGCCCTCCCTGCTCTGCCTGCTCCGGGACCACTTTCTCCCTTATCTCCAACTTCCTGCCATAGTCTAGCTTTCCAGGCACTTGTTAAAAATTCGAGTGCCTGCCTCGGGACCTTTTTTTTTTTTTTTTTTTTTTTTTTTTGCAGTACTAGGGATTGAATTCAGGGGCATTCTACCTCCGAGCTATACCCCCAGCCCTATTTTTTATTCTTTATTTTGAAACAGGGTCTCACTAAGTAGCAGAATAGCTCATTAGGTAGCTGAGGCTGGCCGCGAACCCAGATCCTCCGGTCTCAGCCTCCCAAATGCTGGGATTACAAGCGTGTGCCACCACGCCCGGCTCATTCTGAGGTAAGACTGGAACTGTCACCGTTGGAGGCGCCAGGCCTGGGTCAGGCCTCTGCTGAGGTGGAGTGCAGCTGTTTGCCCCTCCCTGCTACTGAGCAACCACACAACCAACACTGCCAGTTTTTTTGTAAATGCCTACTTTGAAAACACCCTTTATAAGGGTCTAAAGGCTTAAAAAAAAAAGAGAGAGAGAACATGTGAGAAAGGAAAATATAATATGATATATTTCAGTAATTCCACAACTCCAAAGGCCATGCAGATGCAGATGCAGATGCCTCCCAGGCCCTGAACACACTCCAAATTCACAAACCCAGGGCTGCCTCTCAGGAGGCCTAAGCTCACCTGCAATAAGAGTTCTAGACTGAATGATAAACTTTGCAGTCAGAAAGAAGCCATCAGACCCCCCAGTCCTACGCTCTAATCCTGGTGGAAGCTGTGGCAAGTCTTTACTCTGACAACCTCACCAGCCTCCTCTGTGAAATGAGGGGGTGGCTCCCACCACAACCAGCTGGTTGGTTAAAGTCACAGTAGTCTTAATTCCTTCAGAAGGTGCCTGGGAAAGAGAAGCCATTTGAGGAAAAGGCTAGGGACCCCTGCCAGCCCCCAAAGCCAGAGAAAGCAGGGCCAGGAGGTAGGGGGGCTTCTTGCCTCCCTCACCCCCCTTCTTTTTTTTTTTTAGGCTAATGGTTCTTTATTAGATTAATCACTGACTTCCATTTTAACTACTTCCTCAACCTACTCCACATAAATGACTAATTTCATGTTTACTATAAAGCATCTGGAAAGGATTTAGAAACAAATTTCTGCGCCCGGGGACTCTGGTTACCTACCTTGATGGGCCACTGAGAAAGGCGGATTCCTTCTACTGAGGCCTTGCCCCCCCTCCCCCAACGCAGGCGACGTCACCACCCCAAATTGAGTGTAATCAGACTTTCTGTCCTTCATTCTCTTCCCTGGATTCCCCACTGACTCAAGCCCTCCCTTCCTGGGGATCTGGCCATATTATGAATTCAGTCATACAAAATGCTTTTACTTTCTTATCACAAGACTAGCTGAGAGTGGGGAGAAAATCCCACAGGTGGACTATTTGGGTATCGCCACCCTGTCAGGAGAGGTCGCAGGCCTAGCCTGGGGGAAGGATTCCAGAGAAAAGGGGGACCGGCTCCCAGCCCGGCTGGAGGCTGTCTCGCGGCGCCCCCTGCTGGTGGGACTGCTGGCGTCCCAGGCGCCTGCCTGCGCCATGGCGGGGGCACTGAGGGCTAGGGAGCTGCCTCCCTACAGAAGGCCACAAGACGAGGGCCGCAAAAGGAGGGAAGACCCCCGAGGCAGACCTTCCACCCAGGACACGAGGCTCAGGGCCCCGGCGGCAGACCCATCCTTAAAAATGAGGGCAGCGGCCACCATCAGCAAGCTTCTAGGAGTTGGAAGAGGGGGTTAAGTCATGGGCAAGAGGGGGAAGAAAACTACAAGGGGAAACGGGGAGATGAAAAGAGCAATGAAAAAAGAAAAAGGAGACAAGCAGACATGCTTCGACTGCAAGCTCCCATTTCCTCTTTCAAATGAACTGCCTCCCCACTGTGAGCAGAATCAAGTATTTATGAAGGCATTTTTTGCATATTAATAGCTGCGCGTGGATGGAGCCGTGCCAGTTCTGCAGTCCTACAGCCATAGCGCTGTTCTTTTAATGCAGGTCCTTCCAGCTCCTCGCAGGGTCTGGTGTTCGCCTTCAGATTTATTTCCCTTCCTGCCTGGTGGCTTCTCCTCGGGCCCTTCATTTCATTAAGGAAAATTAGTTCCTGGGATACCTTGAGAGACCCAGAAGCTCTTCCCTCTGTGGGTAGCTGACATCAATCGCCAGAGAGCCTTTCCTCTTCCCCAGGGCCTCTCTGTGGAGAGGCTGCAGGTTGGGTGAGGTGACCACCGCCTAAAAAGAGTATTGAAATTGTAAATGAAAATCCCTGGAGGAAGTACAAACCTACCTATGCAGTGATGGGAGAAAGTAAAACTAAAAGTATAATAGTTTAATTAACTTCCACATTCCTGTCTACATTCTCTAAAGATTAAAATCAACTTTAAAAGAAAAACAGTGGCTGAGTGTGATGGCGCTTGCCTGTAATCCCACTACTTGGGAGGCTGAGACAGGAGGATCACAGGTTGGAACTCAGCCTCAGCAACTTAGCAAAGCTCTTAGCACTCTGTTTCAAAATAAAAAGTAATATAGGGCTGGGGGTGTAGCTCGGAAGTAGAATGCCCCTAGATTCAATCTCCAATACCATAAAAAGAAGAAGAAGAAAAGAAGGGAAAGATGGTTCATGAGAAGAGCTGGTTTTGTCCAAGTGTAGCTTAAAATAATCTAGGAGTCACAACATATGAGTGCACAATAAACTAAGCAGGAGTCAATCCCATCACACCATCATTTTTTTTAACAAACTGCGTTAGTTTTTAATATTTAACATTAATTAGGGTTTATTAGGCTGTTGAATGGGGCCCTGAGAACACACACTTCAAAAATCTCAACCTCTTTTTAACATTTTCTCCCACTGGCTGTAAGACTCTGGGAGACAATGAATTTGCCTCTTTCTGAAAATGTTGAATCTCAAATATGAAGCTCTCTTGGCCATCCAGGTCCATCTGTGGAAGCTTGGGCCAAGGGGGGCCCTGAGCCCACTGGTTTATAGAGCTGTCAGGGCAAAGAGGTTGTCAGAAAAGAGTATCAAAGAGCAAGCTCAAGCCTTAATCAGATTTCCCAAGAATCAGCGCATCTCTTTGTTTAAAATAAGAAAGCAAGCATCTCACCAGTCCTCCCCTAGTCACCCCTCCTTTATCCAAACTGTCTCCAACACGGGGAGAGCAAACAGTAGTTCACAAGCTTTATCTTGGGATTGGTTTTGTGGCTTTGCGGGGATTAGACACACTTTGGTATGTCCTGTTAAACTGGAATCTTGTCCCCGTTTCCCATTTCACAAAGTCACTTCTGTTCCCACCTATACTATGTCTTGAGTTCAGGTTTCCTGAGTTTACCACAGCTGAAATTTAAATTCCATCTTATGTGCCCTGAAGTTGCCCTTTGGGGATTTCAAAGAGTAGCCTGTAATTCTAGCATGCTAGGATTTGGGTTGAATAACCCTATGTATACCCATCTGTTTCCTTGGGGTTTCACGGATGGTTCTCATGTATCCTGTCAGCCTTCTTTCAGGACAATAAACCCACATATACACCTGAGACACACTAGGTTTTGTACAAAGGTTGTTTTTTTTTGTTTTGCGGTACTGGGGATTGAACCCAGGGGCACTCTACCTCTGAGCTACACCTCCAGCCCTATTTTTTATTCTTTATTTGAAACAGGGTCTCACTAAGTTGTGGAGAGTCTCACTAGGTAGCTGAGGCTGGCCGAGAACCCGGATCCTCCAGTCTCAGCCTCCCAAATGCTGGGATTACAAGTGTGGGCCACCACACCCGGCTTGTACAAAGGTTTTAAAGAAACCTTTTGTTTCAATGCCCTTCTAGCAATACCATACCCTTCCTTCTGCTTAACTTATTGGCAAACTGTTATCTAGAAGAACTAGCTACTGGGCTTTAAAAACAGACTTTTTTCTCTTATCCTGTCTAATTCACCTTCGTACCTCTGTGTCTAGCACAGTTCCTGGCACATGGAAGCCACTGGGGGAAAAAAAACAAAAAACAAATAAGGTCGTCATTAATATGAAAGATTTCATGTTATAAGAAGCCCATAATCCATAGAAACTCATAATTCATAGAAAAAATAATCCAGTAACCCCAGTGACCCAGGAGGCTGAGGCAGGAGGATCACAAGTTTGAGGACAGCCTTAACAATTTAGCAAGACTTCATCTCAAAATTTAAAAAAGGCTAGAAGTGTAGTTCAGTGGTAGAATGCCCCTGAGTTCAATCCCAAGAAAGAAAAGAGAGAAAGTTAGCCGGGCGTGGTGACGCACGCTTGTAATCCCAGCATTTGGGAGGCTGAGACTGGAGGATCCGGGTTCTCGGCCAGCCTCAGCTACCTAGTGAGGCCCTCCGCAACTTAGTGAGACCTGGTTCCAAAATAAAGAATAAAAAAAATAGGGTTGGGGGTATAGCTCGGAGGTAGAACGCCCCTGAGTTCAATCCCCAGTACTGCCAAAAAAAAGAAAAGAAAAGAGAGAAAGCAGGGAAAAGCCCATAATCCTGGAATTAGGAGTCAGAGATTGCACGTATTTTATCTTCAATGATAATGAAATAAATTCAGCTGACATATCTTTCACAACTCACCGACTCTTGGGTACTTCCTGCTGTCGCTTCCTTTTGGCACTTAGTACTTTGCTCTCTGGAAAAGTTTTGGGTCATATGCAGACTTGGAGAGGTCAGTAGACAGCCTTCTGGGAGATCTCTGTGAGGCTGATAAGTAGGATGGATCCCGGCACTGATGCTGTATTTCCCATTGAGAGAAGTGCTCTGCCTCCCGCCCTGCTTTTCTTCTCCTTTCTAAAGTCAGCTTTCTTTCCAGGACACACCTACCCTAGGCCCATGCTTATAATTTTGTGTTTCTCTCTCTCTCTCTCTCTCTCTCTCTCTCATCCTCCCTCCTCCTGGTTTTATAAATAGCTTTGGTTGTAGAACTTGATTCAAAGAACTTTTGAAGATCTAAACAAACTTCACCTTCTAGCCCAACCTTACCCACAGGATTACTTTGTCTGCCCCAAAATTCACTGGACAGTTTAAGGAGAGTTTCTTAAAAGGGTTGGCTTTTTATTACAAAATCAAGGCTTTTCACTTGTTAAATTTTCATGACTACCATTTCTTCCCAGTGAGCCTCTATTTACCTTCTCGGCTCCTCGTAGCACATATACTTACCTCATTCACACCTTTCTCTTTCTCCATTATGGATGACTTCTAAGGATAGAATAGTAGCATGCACCTCCATGTGCCTGTCCACAAGTCTCAACAGTGATGTCCCTGTTATCTTCAGAGTCTTCTTGAATGGTAACAACAGCCAATGGTTTTTTTTTTTTTTTTTTTTTTTTTTTTTTTTGGCGGTACTGGGGATTGAACTCAGGGGCGTTCTACCTTCGAGCTATACCCCCAGCCCTATTTTTTATTCTTTATTTTGAAACCGAGTCTCACTAAGTTGCGGAGTGCCTCACTAGGTAGCTGAGGCTGGCCGCGAACCCAGATCCTCCGGTCTCAGCCTCCCAATGCTGGGATTACAAGCGTGCGCCACCACGCCCGGCTTCAGCCAATGGTTTTAAGGCTCATGTGCTGGGCAGGGAGGAGGGGTAGGATTTCTCCCTTAATCCCAAATAGCCCTATAATGGGCATAGTTATTAACCCCATTTTCCCCATGAGCAAATAGATGTCAGAACCAACAGGACCCCGTTCACACCTGACCGGCACTTACAAAGCGGCTCAGAGGTTTGGGGATCCCCTCAACCAACATTTAGATCCCAGCTTCTTCCTCACTGGCTGTGTGGTTTTAAACAGGTTATTTGCCCTCTCTGAGGCTCACTTTCCTCGTGTGTAAAGGATAAGAATCTTCCATTCATGGTCTCATGGCAAGGATTAGATAAAACGATCTAGTACGATGCTAGGCACTAAGCCCCCAATGAATTATAATAACTCTTCTCATTTTATTCTCTGTCCTCTGCCTTGAAAACCATTGTAAAACTGGACTTGGAGCTTGTATATGATCTAAGTGTTAAGACATGGAAAAGGAGAAGCTGAAAAGCAGGATGAACTGAAAGGAAGACTATCAGCCAATCTACCAACAGCTCCCCATCCCACCCCAACTCCTAACACCCCATTTCCCCCAAGCCTCCTCCACACTGTATAGTGTTTATCTTGTTCCACTACTTAAAATTCTGCCTGTTCAGCAGTTGTGGTGGTGCATGCCTGTAATCCCAGTATTTGGAAGGCTGAGACAGGAGGATCAAAGATTCAAGGCCAGGCTCAGCAATTTAGCAGAACCTTCAGCAACTTAGTGAGACTCTGTTTCAAAATAAAAAATAAGCTGGGCATGGTGACGCATGC
>PVLC010035447.1:0-16050 GCA_004027655.1 Graphiurus murinus | reverse complement strand
TTTTTTTTTTTTTTTTTTCGGTACTGGGGATTGAACACAGGGGCATTCTACCTCCGAGCTACACCCCCAGCCCTATTTTTTAGTCTTTATTTTGAAGGGTCTCACTAAGTTGCAGAGTGCCTCACTAGGTAGCTGAGGCTGGCGGCAAACCTGGATCCTCCGGTCTCAGCCTCCCAAATGCTGGGATTACAAGCGTGCGCCACCACGCCCGGCTGCTATTTTTTATTCTTTATTTTAAAACCGGGTCTCACTAAGTTGCGGAGTGCCTCACTAGGTAGCTGAGGCTGACCGCGAACCAGGATCCTCCTGTCTCAGCCTCCTAAATGCTGGGATTACAAGCATGCGCCACCACGCCCGATCCCTCTCCATCTCTTTATCTTCATCTCCCTCCCTTTTCTATTTGCTTGTTGGCTAGACACTAGGACACATCCATTCTAAAATTGGTATGGCATTCAGCCATCATTATTCAAAGGTTGCAAATTGACAAAGCATTGTTAAATTTGCTATTTTCTTCTTGAGTGATAATGTAAACCCTCTGGGCATAATCCTGAGATTTACAACATAAATGAAAATAAATTGAGATCTGAATTGAGAAACAATTCAGGCTTTTACACCTGGATTTGATCACAGTGTCCTGACTAAAACTATTAACTGGGCAATAATTTATCTCCTTCTCAGAATGAAGGAGTCACTTGCCTCACAGCTTCATCCACAAAACACATAGCTAAGAACATATAAGAAAGAATCAGAAACCCTGACCACCTAAAAAAATGCCACATACAGGTCTGAGACTATGTATTGTATGAAAGTCTATTTATCTTGGCTTTCACGTTCTTGTACTGTCTATAGATTGTATCCAGAAAATGGAAGGTATGTGAAGTAATAGGTCAGGTTTAATCAGAGCAATAAAACACGTCACCTGTTAGACAAAGAGGAGATAGGAGAAGTATTTGTAAAAGCAGTGATGCTGTACAGTGTAAGACTGGGGACATTTAGTGTCTGTGTGGTGGGAGCTATGAAGGCTTAAAGTCATTACTAGATGAGATAATGTAGTAATCAATGCCAGTATTGGTCTTGTGTCTTGGAGAAAGGCTTACTGCAATATGTTCATCATGTTTGGGTACAAAGTTAGTAAAAAGTAAAATGCATACAGTATGGAAAAAGTATGTTGTCAAAAATGTTTACGCGTGAAAAACTGCTTTATGGTGAAAGAGTTAAAGATCTGAGAAATTTAATTATTTAGCAACTTTATTTTCCCATCATGCCAGCAAAAATACATATTTTCATTTTTCTCCTAAAGTAGGTAATGAAGGTTGTATTAGACATAGAATCTGGTTTTATAGAAGAGTTGGAGATCTCAGAATTCAGATAAAATGTCATGCCATTATTTGGTTATATTTTAGAGGAAAATATACCATTTTGCTTTTGAAAATATGCATTGTTATAGTTGATAGTAACTAAGATTTGTTCAACAGAAGATCTACAGTGCATGAGGTAGAATGAAAGATTTAAGCATAAGAATTTAGGTGAAGACTTTTTAAGTACTAAAGCACTTTAGAATATGGTTGTTACTGTAGAGAAAGAAGACTGGCTTAGTTATACTTTTTTTCTCTTTTCTAAAAAGATCTGTAGCAAGCTGATTGATCCCTTTTAAAATAATTTAATATGACATAATATTCCATAAATGGGAAGCTCAAGGTTTTAATCTCTCATTTGATGATAATGTGCTTGGTTGGAAAGTAATCTTTAAACGGGTTTAGGCCACTATACATTCCTTAAGGTTTATATTTGATATTTGACAAAGTGGTTTATTTTCAGAATGTAAAATAATCCTTTAAGTCTATCCCTGTACTTAGGTTAGGATGATCATTTAGATTGCACTGACACTGGAGATTATGAGGTCAGCTAGGATAAAATGGGCTTGTGACCCTTGAAAAGTCCAGAACGGTCAAGTGGGAATATTGCAGAATATTTTTATTTGGTGTAATAGACAGATGCCTCCCTGTAATGTAGACCAATCTTCTGCCCATAGGCATTCCTCTTCTGTCTTTCCTAACATCCGTGGTATCCTTCTCCCATCACATTTATTCTTCAATTGCTATTTGAAGTCCAGTTTTATTCACATCATCTTTCTTTCTTATGCATTCATTTTTTCTTTCTATAGTATAAGTTAGGTATTATAAATCCTAACTTTGGAGGGAGGGATTTTTGTCTACAGATAAAAAAAATTACCATTCACAATGCTTTAATATGTATGTTTCAAGTTTTTGTTTCATATTCTGTGTTTCTCTAGGGCCAGGATTTAACAGAGTTTTAGGCAAAATAAACAATATAACCAAACAAAAACCCCAAACAGACATTCAATGTACATTGAATTGATCAGAGCCCCCCCCCCCCCCCCGCCAGCACTACCACACATACACATCAGTGTTCCTTGGAAAGGACTTGCACATTTTAAGCAGCAGTATATTTTTATATGTAAAAATAGGTCAAAAGCAATTTCAGGAACTTTAAAAGCTTTATTTCTCACTCTCTTATATAACAGTTTTCTACTATCTGCATTATACAATGAACCAACTTTGAAAGTATTTCTTAACACTTCTGCAAGAACACTGATAAATATATAATGTTAAAATACAGGTAGGATAGAAAGTACTTTCTGTTTGCTATGAATTTTCAATTAAAAGAAAAGCTACTTATAAATGATAGATTCCTTTGTTAGATACAAAGTTCTGACACTTCTGCTTACCTTTAATTTTAACTTAAAGACAATAATTTTTTAGGCATCCTCCTGTTTTTTCCTTTCTTCTCTTTACTTGAAGCTCGACACCATGGCAGCATAAGTGTCTTGCTAGACAAGCTAACAAGAGATATTCATTCTAATAGCTTTCTGAAGTGTGTGAAATAAGTCCAGCACATACTCAGTGCATACTGTGTGCCACTGTTCTAATTACCATCTCTAATTCTCACTATTGATATTATCAAATGAATGAGAATTTAGAGATACAGAGACTTTAAGTAACTACCAAGATCACACAGCTTCTAAGTAGTTTATGAATTAGAATCTAATTCATATCTGGTGCCTGTCCTCTTACCCACTAAATGATACTCTGTCTCAGTTAGTGACATATCCATTGTACCATGGAGATATTTTGTTAAATGGTTGTATTATTGTGAAATACGCACATCATATCTAGCCATTATTTAACTGGTGATTATTTTGGAATGGGTTAATAATTCTCTTGGGAGAATAGCTTAAAACTTTAAACAACTTAAAATTGAAGTTGGTAAAGTGTCATACTACTTTCATACTTGGAGTAAAGATGTATATGCTTTTTTTTTTTTTTTTTTTTTTTGCGGTACTAGGGATTGAACTCAGGGGTGTTCTACCTCCGAGCTACACCCCCAGCCCTATTTTTTAGTCTTTATTTTGAAACCGGGTCTCACTAAGTTGCAGAGTGCCTCACTAGGTAGCTGAGGCTAGCCACGAGCCCGGCTGATGTATATGCTCTTGATCAGCAACACTTACTGTGTCTCTCAGAATACATCACTAATAAGAATTCTGAAGATGAGAGAAAGAAGTGGGTCATTTGATAGTGACTTGAATCACATTTCTTCAAAATCTTGCTGCTCACATTTACTTTAACATGATTTTTAAGACTTATTTTGATTTTCTAGGATTTTGCCACTCCTCTAATTTTTCCATTGTTACTAAATATTATGTCTAGGTGTGTGCTTTTGGGGGTAATTTTCTGTTACATAATATAGTACAAAATGATTTTAGAGATTAACAAGGTTTTTATTTCTGTTATTTTTAACAAAAATATTTAAATTATCTCATTTGATTTTATATCTGTGTAAGCTTACTAATTTAATTTATTTAATCATTTAATTTTATTTCTATGTAAGCTTACTAAGAAATATTAGTCAAACTAAAGCACCATGTAGTTTAAGCCATATCAAATAGATAATTATGTTTCTGGTTTACTTGAACTATTATTTAACCAAAATATATTCATTTAAAAAACTAAAACTAGATTAACTTAAATATTTTATAGGATAATGAAAATTACATCATCTAATATGAGATCATCCTCATTAAAATTTTTCTCTATGAAAGGCATGATGGTGCATTCCTATAATCCCAGTACTTAAGAAACTGAGACAGAAGGATTGCAGGTTCAAGACCAGCCTCAGCAACTTAGAGAGCCCCTGTTTCAAAATGAAAAAAATGGATTGGGGATGTGGTGAGGAAGTTGAATGCCCCTGTGTTCAATTCCCAGTACCAAAAATAAGTAAGTAAATAAATTAATTAACAATAAAAATTTCTCTGTGCCTCTATATAATATTTAAGAGTTGTAATGAACTCCCATATGCTTTATTATATACATTAGTCTAAAATAATGAAAATAGTAGTGAAAATTTTGTAAGCATCTTCCACTTCTGCTTTATGAGACATAAGCAGTTAGGGTAATTTTTAATCTAATTTAGTAGATAAAGGACCTGATATTTAAAATAGACACAATATCTTCAATGCAAAGAGCAATTCAAGTTCAAATTTGAGTCTACATATTTTGATTCCAGTTTATTTTTTACTCTTTTCTGCCATGCCACTTTGCTTGAAGTAATTGTGAGTTGTGATAGCTTCTCAGTTCTTAAAATCATGAGATGAGAAGGAGGAGTTGGTATATTAGTTGCTTTTTCAAAAATTATTCCAATGTGCTTCATGGTCCAACATTAACACTTTCTGGCCATCAATCTATAACTCTTCCCTTCCTCTTTGGAGACCATTACTAACCTTCACGACATACTTAACTTCTTCAATGGCTTCAGAACCTTGTATCTTCTTTATCATTTGTTCCCTTAAAGACTTCAATATACCAGCATGTGGCACTTTTAATATGTTGATTTTAAATTTCCTGGAAGTAACAAATACTAATAATTCCCATCTCTATGTTTTAGGTCTCTTCTGTCACATGAAATCATTCAATACACTTTTAAGTCCCTCAAACTATCTGTCTCTTATTAGAATTTTCTGCCTTTTATTTTTCCTCACCCTTCATTCTCACTGAATCTACTCATGGCCAGTACTCTAGTTTCCAATTCTTATTTCTTTTGTTGAACCACTTATGTTTTCACCCATTTTTTACTTAATGCCCAAATGACTCTCCATTTTTACTTTGTTAAGACCCAAACTGAGATAATTTTCTTTTTTTTAAATTGGTGCATTGTAATCATTCACCTTTGTTAGGTACAAGCTGGTAAAAGCATACATGCACACATCTCTCATTTAACCCTTCCCCAATTCCTGTCCCACTTCCTTCTCCCCTTCCTTCTCAAGTTCAGTTTAGTGATTGGCTTTGATATGTTTGTGAAAGTACATCATATGCATTAGGGTATTTTCCTTCCCCTCACCACCTTCAGCTAAGTCACCTTCTTTGCTCATCTAAGGTTTTTCCTTTGTCAAGAGTTCCTCTTATGTTCCACTTTCTCCCTAGCTTCCGCAAATTAGGGAGAGCATACAATTTTTTTTTTTCACTTTATGTGACTAACTAATCTCACTTAGCATAATGTTTTCCAGTTCCATCCATTTCCCTGCAAATGGCATGATTTTGTTCTTCTTTATGGCTGAGTAAAATTCCACTGTGTACATATCCCATAGTTTCCTAATCCATTCATCTGTTGATGGACATCTTGGTTGGTTCCATAGTTTGGCGATTGTGAATTGTGTGGCTATAAACATATATACGCATGCATCAGTCTGATAGTTTGGTTTCCATTATTTTGGGTAGATACCCTGGAGAGGTATTGCTGGATCATATGGTAGGTTCATTCCCATTTCTCTGAGGATCCTTCATACTGTTTTCCAAAGTGGTTACACTAATCTGCAATACCACCAACAATGTATTAAGGTTCCCATTTCTCCACACCCTTGCCAGCCAGCATTTGTTGTTGCTTGTGTTTTTGATGATTGCCATTCTAATTGAGGGTAGGCGAAATCTAAAGGTAGTTTTGATTTGTATATCTCTGATTGCTAATGATGTTGAACATTTCCTCATACATTTATTGGCCATTTGTATTTCTTCTTTTGCAAAGTGTCTATTTAGATTATTTGCTCATTTTTTATTGGATTATTTGTTTTCTTAGCTGTGAGTTTCTTGAGTTCTCTGTATATTCCAGATATTAGACCTCTAACAGGAGTAGGTGGCAAAAATTTTCTACCATTCTGTGGGCTCTCTGTTGAGGTTCTTGATAGTTTCCTTTGGTGCACAGTAGCTCTTCAGTTTTATTTATTTATTTATTTATTTATTTATTTATTTATTTATTTATTTATTTATTTATTTATTTATTTATGTCTCCCTGGTGCTAAGAAAACTGTAGGTCTATCCAAAAGCAGTAGAATCCATAGATTGGCAATCCTGGTGAGGCTGGTTAAAAGGTTGAATTGGGATACTAAAGGGAATGAATAAGAAAGGTAAGAAGTGATCATCTGAAATTATGGAGGTATTGCAGTAATAACACTGTACTCGTAATTTTGGTAACATGATGGGGGCTGTGTGACCACAGGATGATTGGGGGGGGTAGGAGACAAAAAAATGGAATAAAAGAGTCAAGACAGTGAATGGCTAGGTGTTAGGGAAAAATTATGTGAGTATTAAAGTCACCAAAAAGAAAAACAGCCACAAGAATGTTGGAGAAGATGACAGTGAATCATTAACTGAAATCTTCAAGGAATAAGGAAAAATGGTAAAGAGATCAGGAGTAATTATATTAAGTGGGGATATTGGAGAGTAGAGAGATATAACATAAAATAAACCTGGGTTTTTAGAGAGCAAGAGAGAGAATATTCTGGAGATGGCATCAAGGAACAGAAGGGACTGGTACAACCATGAAATTAGAGATTGAAAGAGTGAAAACTGTCCAGTTCAGAGGGCTGCAGGTTAATGGTGACATGGAGGAGAACTGGTTTTCTTTACATCTTGATGACAGATACAGTAGCTCAGACCCAGACACAACTGTTGAGCAATGTTTTGTGTGTCTGTATACAACAACTGTTTTAAAACTCACAACAATCTAAAGAGTTATCATTCCCAGTGACAGATGAAGACATAGACTGAGAATAGAATAAGTTATCAGCACTAAAAACTAGGTCTTATAGATCCAAATCCAGGAATATTTTCACTGTAGCACAATTACAGAGAAAAGCCCCAAATCCACAGAAGGATTCCTTCTAAATTTAAAGCTCAGCTGGGGGATAGGAAGATTTCTGCAGTTGTGCCCTGACCTACTTTATCCTGGTAAGATGGACTTCTATATATTTTGAGGTTAGCATAGTTACTGGTTCTGAGACTGTCTAATAAGTTTAATGAGTGGCCTTAATTCTCATGTATTTTTTAATCATTTGTCTAAATAGTTTTTTACTGGAAAGCAATTAACATCTCTGGGGAGATATTTTCTTCCCTGTTAAATGTACTGAAAATTGTGCAACCTTGTACATAAAGATTTCTTTTTCCTCAAATTTACATGTTTCAAATATTTGTAAACCATAATGGTTCTTCTTTAGTTTCTGACAGGCTGAAGTTGTACATATTTTTCCTTTAATCTGTCCTTGTAAGACATTCCTTTCATCATTTTAGTTGTTTCATTTGGAATCCATCCAAGTAGCCTACATATTTATTCCACAGCCTTGCCAAAAATTCAATGGAGAATTCCAGGGATGTGCTTCCCTTAAATACTGCTACATACATTAGCCTATTTTTTTTTAATTTAGAAACTACATTCATAACTTTTAATCAAGTAGTAGTTGTTTAATTTTTTTCCATCAGGTCACCCTTTTCTAAAGAATACTTATCTTAGTCATGGTTTTTTTTTTTCATAATTTTATTTTACATTTGACTTCACTGAAATTTTACTTAATGTTTTTCCATTCTGCATCTAGCATATTTGTTGTTACTTATATATGATGTATGCTTTCCCAAGATTGATCTTGAAATAAGGTAACTTCACTTCCTACAAATGATATTATGGTATTTTTGTATTATGCTCTTTTTTGTATCATTGCTATTTTTATATCATGTACATATCTGCTAAATAAGAATGCAATTAAAAAATTCCTGCCCTTAGCTCTTTTTTATATTTGTTCTTTTTTGAAGTCTTCAGAGTATTCATTATCTTATTGAAATGGTCATCTACTTATATATTCCTTTTTATTTCTATATTTCTTTCTAGCTGTCTCCTCTATGTTACATTTTTCTGCACCAAGCTCATTACTCAGCTTAAAATGCACAGCCTCAGAAAATCTCTCTCTGATTATCTTGTCTAAGTAATCTACACTTTAACACACAAACACACACATGCACACACACACACACACACATACACACACATCTATATAGCCCCACTATTGTTATTATTCTCTATCACTCTATCCACAGCATCTTTAAAAAATTGTGATGATCTAATCACTTATATTTGCTCATTTATTTTCTATATTGTATTTGGTGGACTCTAAAAGAACATGTAATTTGGGCCACGATGTATATCCAGGTCCAAGCATAGTGCCTTGCTAGTAGTAGGCAGGATTTGCTTGTTGAATTTATGTATGCATGAATTAATGTAGAACAACTCTGTCCATAAATACATCTTTTCTGCTTAAAAAATGTGTTCCTTTGATAGAAGTTATTTAATGAATCTGCATCTATGTGATGCACTGATGCTCTGACTTTTGGATCATAGTACAATTTATACATTTTTTTAAAAAAAGCAGTAAGTGCACTAGTAGTGACAAACTCTTAAGAGCTGAGTGAATAAATGACCCAATGTTTCCACAGCTGTCTAATTTATGAAAGCTTTATAAGGAAAATTTAGATTTTATCCTAAAATATCAAATTGCAAAAAATGGTTGTAATTTTATATAGAAGATAGACAGTGGGCTTTAAAAAATCTCATTTTATTGCCAAGGATTGACAAGGAAAGTATGCACAACAAAATTGGAGCACTAGGTGGTGATTTAATTGTCTGGTAGAAGAGCTGCAGGTAGCCCTTTGATCTGCTAATTGCCCCAGTGCCCTAACAATCACTCCCATAAGCTTCTCTAGCAATAAGCTTCCTCCAACCAGAACTTCTTTTTCTCTTCCCACCATGCATTAGCACCTGCTGAACCCAGAAGTTCTTGGCAGAGGAGAGACAACACCTGGGAGCTGTGTCTGCCCAGGAACTGAAAACCTTGGAAACAGCACTGTTTAGAGTTGTTTGTGTAATGACAATCTGTATGTCACCACAAATGGCTGTTTATTCCTTTAGGCAACTCTACTTCCACCTTTCTTAAAAGCCCCTGTGGTTCCAAAACAATTTTATATGCTTGTGACTCCAGTCATCCTGTGATTTCTACACCTAGTCTGAAAATTCCTCCCTCTGCCTAAAATGACACTTCTTTCTAGAAAAGTATATAAAGGAAAAGGATTGTGGTTTAAAAACTGTTAAAATGTCATGCTCGCTTTATTATATGATAAAAATAACCTTTGGAAATTAAATTGTTTTCTGATTTGGGTAAGAGGAATTAATTTCTTATTCTTGTTTTAATAAGGTTTTAATTATTTTTAACCAAAAAGCAAGTGTACACTCATTGAAGAAAAGTTTTAATGAAGTTATAATGGTGGCTTTGTTTTCCTCATGTAGAGGCTTGTGTATATGTTTGTGTGTATGCATACACATTTGTGTGTATGTATATATTTGTGTACATACATACTTACATACACACACACACACACACAACTTTTTTTTTTTTTTGTGGTACTAGAGATGGAACCCAGTGGCATTCTACCCTGGATACATCCCCAGACCTATTTTATTTCTTATTTTGAAATAAGGTCTTACTAAATTGCTAAGGCTGGCCTCAATCCTGTCATCCTCCTGTATTAGCTCCCATCTAATGGGATTCAGGCATATGCCACCAAAGCAGGCTGAAATAAATGTATTTAATATGTTTAACAATAAAATGAGTTCTATCATATATTTTTATGTTTCAATTTTATGGTGGCAAAATACAAATAACTTATTATTTTTTCTCTTAACTAGTTTACATGAACAGTTCAGTGGTATTAAATATATTTTCCTTTTGTAAATCAAAGTTTATACCTATTAAATGATAACTTCTCATTTTCTCTTCTTCTAAGCATTTGACGATCTTCATCCCACTTTGTGTTTCTATGATTTTGACAACTCTTAAATATTTCATTCTTGTGAAATTATATGGCATTTGTCTTTTTGTGAAATCCTGATTCACTTAGCATAATGTTTTTAAGTTTTGTTCATGTTGCAGCATATGTAAAAGTTACATTTTAAGACTGAATAACCTTCCATTGTATGTATATAACACAATTTTCATATCCATTCATCCATCGCTGGAAACTGTGTACTTCAAGTTTCATCTATTTGTAACTGATGCTGCCATAAACATGAAATTTCAAGTATCTCTTTGAGACCCTGTTTCTGATTCCTATGGCATATATCCCGTGTGGAATATCTAGGTTCTATAAGAATTCTTTTCTTTTTTAAAATTTTTTTGAGGAATTAAAAAAAATCAAATTTAGCATTATAAATGCATCACTTTAGCATTTGACATTTCCACCACCAATATACAAGAGTGTTGGTTTTTCTGTATCTTCCATATCACTTATTTCTTGTTTTGATTTTAGTGATCTGAATGGATATGATGAGGTTTTATATCATAATTTTATTTATTTCTTTAACAGTGATGTTGAGCATTTATGTAATAGACATATTGGGCATTTATATATCTTCTGTGGAAAAGCTTCTGTTGAAATTCTTTGCCCATTTTATCTTATTATTTGTGGTACCGGGGAAGGAACCCAGGGGTCTTCTACCTCCGGGCTACACTCTCAAACCTCTTTCATATTTTATTTGGAAACAAGGTCTCACTAAGTGTCTGAGAGCCTCATTAAATTGTTGATGCTATCTTCTAACCTTTGATCCTCCTGTCTCAGCCTCCCAAGTACTGGGATTACTATCATGTGTCAGCTCTTTGCCCATTTTAAATCAGGTTATTTTTTGTTGTTGAGTTTTAGGAGTTTGCTCTAAGTTCTGGATATTAATAAACACTTTTATCATTGTGTTTGTTTACATTATTTACATCCTGAGATTTATTTTTATTTCTGCAAAAAACCATCACTGAATATTTGGTAAGAATTGAAAGTCATTAGATTGTTTTAAGTAGTACTTGCCTCTTACCATGACAAATCTCCCAATCTATGAATTTATGAACATGGGATGTGTTTTCATTCATTTATGTATAATTTCTTTAAATAATTTTCATAATACATGCCTTTCTCCTCTTTGCTCAAATTATTTAATCTTTCTGATGCCATGGAAAATAAGATAGTCTTCATAATCTCTTCAGATTACTTCTTTTTTTCTTTTGAATTTTTAAAATTTAATACATAGAAATTGTGCATACTTATGGCTTACCATATCATGTTTCTATACTTAGGTATATTAGGTCATGCTGAAATCAGGGTAAACATAATCTATTTACACAAACATTTATTTATTATTACTATTTTATTTTATTTATTTTATTTTTATATAATAATTGGTGCATTGTAATCATACATCTTTGTTAGGTACAAGCTGATAAAGGCATATAGGCACACATTTCTCATTTAACCTCTTCCCCAATTCCCACCTCACTCCCTCACTCTCCCTCCTTCTCAAGTTCAGTTTAGTGATTGACCTTGATATTATAATATTCAAGGCCTTTTCTTCTAGCTGTTTTGAATATTGTCATTGTACTTATCTTATTATGCAATAGAACAACAGAAACTTGTTTCTTCTAACCTAGTACCCATTGGTCAAAATTTCTTTCTATTTTTCTCTCATTCTTTCTCTGTTCCTCCCCCTCTCTCCACTCTTTCATAACTATCACCTTACTCTCAAGTTTTAGGTCAACTTTTTTTTTACTTGTCTTTCTATGCCTGGTTTATTTCACTTAATGTAAATAGCTCCAGCTCCATCCATGACAGAATTTCACTCTTTTTCTATGGCTGAATACTATTCTGTTTTACATATGGATCACATTTTTATCAAATATAAAAATATCTAATCCATCAGTTGATAGACACTTAGGTTGTTTCCATTTCTTGGCTTTTTAAAATAGTGATTCAATGAACGTGGGAATGCAAATGTCTTTTCAATATTCTGATTTCATTTCCTTTGACTATATACCAAGTAGTGAGTTTGCTGGATCACATGTTAGTTCTATTTTTAATTTTTGAGAACCTTCATACTGCTTTCCATAATGGCTGTACTAATTTACATTCCCACCAACAGTGTGCAATGATTCCCTCTTTTCCATATTCTCACCTATGCTTGCTGTTTTTATTCTTTTTGAAAATAGTGACTCTATGGGGAGAGGTGATATTTCATTGTGATTTTAACTTGCATTTCCCTTATGACTAATGATGTCAAGTATGTTCTCATGTGCATGTTGAATATTATATGTCTTCTTTTGAGAAATGTCAATTTAGATCTATTGCCCATTTTTATTTCAATTCATTTATTTATTTTTGTCTTTGAGCTTTTGTATTTCTTTATATATTCTGGATATTAACCCCTGGTCAGATGTATAGTTTGCACATATTTTCTCTCATTCTGTAGACTGTTTCTTTACTCCATTGCTTGATTTGCTGTGCAGAAGCTTTTTAGTTTGATGTAATCCATTTGTCTATGCTTGCTTTCATTTTTTGTGCTTTTGGGGTCTTGCCCAAAACAATACTTCCCACTGCCTATGTCTTCTTCTAGTAATTTCATAGTTTCAGGTCTGATATTTAAGTCTTTAATCCAGTTTGAGCTGAATTTGGTAAATGGTGAGAGCCAGGGGTTCAATTCCATTCTTTTGTGTGTGGATATCCATTTTTCCAAACACAATTTATTGAAAGGATTGTCTTTTCTCCAGTCTGTGTTCTTAGTAAGTTTGTTGTGAATCAATTGACTGTAGATTGTGAATTTACTTGTAGGCTTTCTATTCTGTGCCTTCATGTATGTGTCTGATTTTATGGCAATGATATGCTGGGTTTTTGTGTTTGTTTGTTTTGTTTTGTTTTAGTACTGGTAATTAAATACAGGGAGTTCTACCTCTGTGCTATATCCTCAGCATTTAAAAATTTTTTACTTTTTATTTTGAAACAAGGTCTCACTAAGTTGCTGAGGGCTCACTAAGCTGCTGAGGCTGGCCTTGATCCTCCTGTCTCAATCTCCCCAGTACTGGATTTATAAGCATGCACTACAATGACTGGCTGATATGCTGTTTTGATTAGTACATCTTTGTAGTATGTTTTGAAATCGAGTAGTGTAATGCCTTCTGCTTTATTCTTATTGTTCAAGATAGTTTTGTCTATTTGGAATTTTTGTTGGTCCCATATAAATTTTTTTGATGTTTGAAGAATGTCATTGGTACTTTCATAGGGATTACATTGAATGTATACATTGTTTTTGTAGTATGGACATTTAAACAATATTGATTTCTCTAATCCATGGACATGGGATGTATTCCCACATTTTTGTGTTCTATTTGATTTGTTGCATCGAAGTTTTATAGTTTTCACTGCAGTGATCTTTTAACTCTTTAATAAATTATTCATAAGTTCTATTTTATATATATATTACTTTCTTAATTTCTATTCAGATAATTAACTGTTATGGCACTGCTACTGATTTTTATATTAATTTTGTATCTTACAATTAATTTATTTTAAGGGCTTTTTGATGGAATTTTGTGGTTTTTCTATGTAGATGATCATGTCATCTAAATACTGACAATTTTGCTTCTTTTCTAATTAGGAGCCCATTATTTCTTTCTCTTCCCTTTTTTCTCTAAGACTTCTATTCTAGAATTATGTTGAATAAAAGTGGTGAATATGAGCCTCCTTGTCTGGTGATTACTTTTAAAAATAAATTGTATTTGAAAGTCAAATTTGCAATTAGAAAAACAAAAATTTAAGCAAAATGTGGCAAAAATATAAGTTCTGTCTTTTCTTTGGAAAGTGAGATGTATCAATTTAAAGTAATATTTCTTGATTATTTCTAAGGAGGTAATTTATTTTGCTTTTTATTCCCTGTATTATGAATAGTTTTGAAATATTTAAATATTATTAATAACAGTTCCATAGTGCATCAAAATAGGATTGGGGAATTCAGGTTTCTCATTTTTATTTATTCATTTTATGATACTGGGGATTGAACCCAGAGGCATTCTACCTTTGTGCTACACCCCAGTTCTGTTTTATTTTTTATTTGGAAACAGAACCTTACTAAATTGCAGTGGGTCTAATTAAGTTGCTAAGGCTGGTCTTGAACCTAAGATCCTCCTGGCTCAGACTCCCAAGTACTGGAATCATAGGTGTGTGCCACCATACCCAGCTCAGGTTTTGCATTGAACTTTAGTTGGGGATATGTTATACATTAAGTCAACTAATTTTTGGTAGAACAAGAGGCATAAAGAACTCTTCCAGGATTCTGAAGCTGATTACTATGAGCAAAACCCAGGAACATTATCAGTCACTTCTTGGCTTGTTTATGTTAGTATATAAGTGTGAAATTGTGCCTTTTGATATGTAATTGGATCATATAAAACAATATTTAAGTCATTTGACAATATTAAGAATGTAAACTATCACTATAAGAGGAATTTATACTTAAGCAGTGTAGCTTAAATCAGCCATTTTATTTGATTCAAGAAATCTTAGACATAGGCTATGAAGAAGATATAATTTAAAAATTTACAGCTTATTCAGGGGATTCAATCATTTTCTGACTCCTAGAAAAAGAAATCAGAGAAAAATAAATTCTTGAACAATTTGGTTAAATTACAGGAATTTAAACACCATTAATTCTTTTTGTTGGAATAATAAGAAAGGTGTGTAAAAAAAGCATACAAAAATATTTATGCTTTTAAATCTATTTCAAAAATGAAAGTGGAAACCACTTCACAAAAACTATTAATATATGTTTATAGTAAAACTGATTTCCTTTGGTATTTCTGCTATTTTTGAAAGTTGGTTTATTTGTATTGCACATTAAGTTAATTTTGCTCTCTATGTACATATGTTTTATGTTTAGGATATGTTACTCAGATACAACTTTGAGACCATTATATGTACATAAAACTCACATATAACCAAAGAGTATTTATGACTTCCACTTTAGATGGTTAGACTATTATGTTTGTATGATCAAAGTTCTTTTGATGAATGAAAATCTGATATAGCTGTAATGATAGCAATAGCACTACAAAAATTTCAAGAGGAATAACTATTGCAGTAAAACATACACATTTACTGTTTAATCCAATAAGTTTTAAAATTATATGAATACATTTAATCATTACCCATGATATGAAACATTTATATAATCTTAGAAAATTCTCCTATGCCATTTATAATCAAATCTTATTCTTGTTCTTCCCTTCCCCACCATCTGTTTTTATTAAACTTCTATCACCATAGATTATTTTGCCTATTTTTAGACTTTATATCATTCATATTCACTTCACTCATATTGTGTTTTCTTGTGTGTATCTGGAGTCTTTCACTCAATGTAATGGCCTTGTATTCATTCTTGATTAATTAATTAATTCATTCATTCATTCATATCATCAGTACTTTGCTTTTATGGGCATAATAATATTTCATATAAATATAGCACAATTTGTTCTTCTATTATCTGTTTGATGGACATTTGGGTTTTTCCAGTTTTTACATGTTATAAGGATAATTTGTAAAGTATTAGAGAATATTCTTCTCAACAGGCAAATGTTATTTCTCTTGGGTAAATAATTAGGAATAGAATTACTGAATCATAGGTAGATTCATTTGAACAAAAAACTATTCAACAGGTCTCAAAAATGATTGTATAATTTTGCATTTTCTTTTGTCTTCTCAATAAAATTTTCCGAAAGTTGAGAAATTTCTGTTGTGACTTCATTCCTGTTAGGAGATTGGGAAAAGGCGCAGAAAGAAGGGGAGGAGAGAGACT
>PVLC010035445.1:0-16325 GCA_004027655.1 Graphiurus murinus | reverse complement strand
GCATCCACATATTAGGGAGAACATATGCTTCTTAACTCTTTGTGACTGACTAATCTCACTTAACATAATGTTTTCCAGTTGCATCCATTTCCCTGCAAAGAACATGATTTTATTCTTCTTTATGGCTGAGTAAAATTCCATTGTGTACATATCCCATAGTTTTGTAATCCATTCATCTGTGGTTGGACATCTTGGCTGCAGTTCTGGATCCATTTATTTACATGGCTTCTCTGACCTTGTTTTCTCTTTATCCCTTTCCAACCTTCCTTTTCTTCCTTATCATACTCTCACACAGAAACTATACATTCATTTTCGTTGCTTAGGTACTTGATGACTATTCTCAAGGATGATGCAGTTTGGATTCTTCTGTACCTAGATCAATTGGTTCAAAATATCACACTTCTCAAAAATACACTGCTTGAACTGGGCATGGTGATGCATGGCTGTAATCCCAGTACTTGGGAGGCTGACACAGAAGGATCATAGATTCAAGGCCAGCCTCAGCAGCTCAGCAAGGCCCTCAGCAACTTAGACTGAGTTTCAAAATAAAAAGGACTGGGGGTTAACTCAGAAGTAAGATGCCTGAGTTCAATCCCCAGTACCAAAAAACAAACAAATAAACAAATACTACTTAAGTCGAATTAGAAGCAAGGAACATTTAATGCAGCTGGATAAAACTAAAATTGTCTTTGAAAAACAAAACAAAATCTCTTGACACTATGAATGGCATTCTGCAGTGTAAGGAATTGAATGATAGTTTTAGGGATAGAACATGTTGGAACATGAGATTCTGTGTACAGAAAATAGAAATATCAAGTTGTGTGTGTGTGTGTGTGTGTGTGTGTGTGTGTGTGTGTGTGTCCAGCAGGTTCCCTTATATCCAAGCACTCTATGTGCCCTAGGATAAGGAAAACAGAGACAACATCCCTTGACTTTATACACAAGCCTCAGAAAAGATACATGCATACTTTATAGTTTGGATGAGGTGGTTTGTGCACAAAGAGAACACAAATGACTCATTCTCAATGATTCATTCTTGTACCCTCTTAAAAAAAAAATTTTAAACACCATGTAATTTCAAAGGTCCAAATTATGTGACCATTTCTTCCATGGTATGTGGTAAGAAATCTCTCCACAATTAAAATTCTGGGAAGAAGAATATCATAGTAATTTGCTAGTTTCTTTTTTATATTGATGTACCTTTTTCTAAAATAGCTCAAATCCCTTATTCTAATAGTACAATTTTTAGCCATCTCCTCTGGTCTGCATGATGAGAGGTCAACAAGGGTATATAGAATGAAAATGCTTCCTGGATCAACAGGACAAAAGCGCAATGTGGTAGAAAGGTCTGAATTTAGAACAAAAAAGGTAGGCATATGATGCACCCTGAGATGAGAGGTTTTTGTTCCATATACAGGCAGGTTGGAAGGATGCTAAGAAACCCAATGCTTGCTAGATATTCACTGCATATATCTGTCATGATGTAGTGCTCATTCTCAACCTTTTAGCTTAGGTATAGGAGACTCAGAAGCTACCAGATTCTTAGTGACAGAGACATAATTAAATTCAAATGAAGCTGGCGCATAAACCAAAAAGCCACTTTATGACATTTCAAGTGAGAGCGTGGTAGCCATGGAGGCTCAAGGGGTGTGAGACATGCTGTAGGGCTTCCACTGAAGCTGTGCGCTCACCTGGCAACCCCAGCCAATTCCTGAACACAGCACTGAGTAGGCAACTATGGCCTGGCCATTTCTGCCCAACTTTGACTTCTTTATACAAAATATGTTAGAGTTCCTTGTTTGGAAAATATGTTCTCACATTTACACCACCCTGAAGCTCTTCCTATGCAATCTTGCTCTTTCCCTCTCTCCTTTCACAAATGTGAGACCTGCATTGTAGACTGAAGGCTCTCCCTGCCCTCTGCTCTCTCCCTACTCTGCCTTTTGAGGACACCACCTCCAATAAACCCCTTGTACTCCTAACACTTCTTTGCCATCTGCTTCCCAGAGGACTCAACTGCCACTCAACCGTTGCACTCCTGCAGTCAGAATGCTCTGTCTTTGTGACATTACCCTTGTGTTATTAACAAGGTATCAGGAAAGCTGAATCATAAATCTGTGTGTTGAGTCTAGCAATAGGATGTCGCTAGTTCCTTGAACTCTATCTAATTGCTCCCAGATGCTTGCAGTTCTCTCAAATTTATCATGAATTTTCCTCCCTATTTTGTAATTTTTACCTGGTTTATTCATATTCACATTTCAGGATCAGATTAGATATCTCTTCTCCCAGGAATCCTTCTCTGATCTTATCCCACCCATAATCTTGAGTGGCCATATTTTGTTTCAAAAGGATTGTATGTGTTTTCCTTCTATGCCAATTATATCATGTTACACAAAAATTATGTGGCTATCATCTAGTTAGCAGAGACTCTATCTTCTAGGTCTTTTTATCCACACTACTATGCCCAGTGTTTTACACTAAGGAGTCTCAATAAATGAAAGATGTGCAAGGGCTTCTTCTAATTGTAAAATGATCACAAAATAACTTTAAAAACCATCCTATGACAAACACCTATCAGTATTAGATGAAACATTCTTTGAGATGCATAGCTGAGCTAAGAAAAAATGGGAATTCTGAAATGTCAGATATGAAAGCAGTCTCGGAAACCTGACAAATATGCTCTGCTGATGCTATAGCAGTCCTGATTAGCTTAGTGAGAGGTAGAGGATAGAAATGTTGGTGTACTGGGATAGGGTTCCAATGTTCACACAGAAATATTAGAAGAGGCATTGGGCCAGTATAAAGAGATGGGATTGAGTTGAGATCCTTGAAGAGCTATAATTTTAGTGAAAGTTTTGACCAGAAAATAAATTCTTACCAACAAAGGAAACCTCTCTCTGCTGGACTTTGGATAAAAAGAATACCCAAAATTTCTCTATAGGAGCTTCAAACCCAGGTCTATACTTCCTTTAAGTTTTTAATTTCAACTTGCCTTTCCCTAGAACCTACAAATTAATAGAAATTAATCTCCGATTCAAGATATCCCTATAATGCTTGTCAAGAATACACCTAAAGCTGGGAATGGAGGTAAACACCTGTAATCTCAGTATTTGGAAGGCTGTGACAGGAGGATTGCTAGTTCAAGGCTAGCCCCAACAACTTAATGAGGCCCTTGGCAACTTAGTGACTCTAAGGGGATGGGGGTGCAGCTCAGAGGTAGAATGCCCCTGGATTAAATCCCCAGTACTATACACAGGAAAAAAAAGAATGCAAGTAAAACTGCTGTAGAGGGACATTGTCGCAACCTAAATAGAGCTTCCCATCTACAATTTCAAATTGTGATCTAAAATTATAAAATGCAATTCACTGTTATACACTGTGATCATTGGCATACATATTCAGCTACTAGAATGATAATCTGAAAGAATACAATACATGTATATGTAAAATTATTAAATGTGCTAAAGGAAGAATCAAAATCCTGAGTAAAGGATAATATACCATAAAAATAATGGATAATAAAATTTAGGAGCAGAACTTCAGCTAATATGCAATCTAGAAGAAAATGTAAATGCTATTAAAGAAATAAAAGGAGAATTGAAAACCTAATAAAATAATGAGACATTATGTATGGGCAGATGAGAGAGATTAAACAAATCATTAATATAATGTCTCAAAATAAAAAATTATGTAGGTTTTTAAATTCAAATATAATGGACAGATTAATAGCAAATTATATATAGTTTGAGAGAGATTTGCACTAGAAGATAGATATAAAAAAAATTTAAATGAAATATACAGAAAGAGTTCCAGAAGGAGAGAACAGATAGTAATGGGTAATTTCAAGAAAGTGATGGCTGACCATGACCTAGAATGGGAAAAAGTTATGGATCCTAAGATTCAAGAATTACAGTAGGTCCCAATGAAAAGAAATAACACTGAATCCACACCCAGATACAATATAGTAAAGTTGTAGAAAACAAAAATGCAAAAAGGCAATCCCGGAAGTAATGAGGGAAAAACATTTTGAATATTTTAAAAAGGAACCTCTACAATGAAAACTAAAATGCTAAAGAAAGAAATTTAATAAGGCTTTAGAAGAAGGAAATATCTCCTATGCTCTTGGATAGGCAGAACAAATATCATTAACATGGCCATTTTACCAAAAGTGATATACAGATTCAATGCAATCTTTTTTAAAAATATCATGTTCACTCTTCACAGAACTTGAAAAATCAGTCCTAGGATTTATATGGAATACCAAAAGGCCCAGAATAGCTGAAACAGTTCTCAGCAAAAAGAACCATGCGGGAGGCATCGCAATACCTAACTTCAAACTATACTACCGAGCTATGGTAAGAAAACAGCATGGTATTGGCACAAAACAGACATATAGACCAAAGGAAGAGAATAGAAGATTCAGAAACAAATCCACACATCTACAGCCAATTGATTTTTTACAAAGGGCCAAAAACATATGCTGGAGAAAAGATAGCCTTTTCAACAAATGGTGTTGGCAAAACTGGTTATCCATTTGTAGAAAAATGGAATTAGACCCTATCTTCTTACCCTGCATGGAAGTCAACTCAACATGGATCAAAGACATAGAAATTAGACCAGATACTTTGCAAGTACTAGAAGAGGGCATAGGACCAATGCTCCAACATATAGGCACTAGTAGGAACTTCCTCAATAAGACCTCCCAATGCACAAGAAATTAAAATGGAAATTAATAAGTGAGATTGCATTAAATTAAATATCTTATGTGCAGCAAAAGAACCATCAAGAACCTTATTAGAGAGTTGACAGATTTGGAAAAGATCTTCACCAGCTAATTCTCTGATGGAGGACTAATATCTAGAATGTACAAAGTACTTCAGAAACTTACCACTAAGGAAACAAATAACCCATTCAAAAAATGGGCAAGTGAACCAAATAGACATTTCACAAAAGAAGAAATACAAATGGCCAATAAATACATGAAAAAAAGTTCAACATCATTATCAGAGATACAAATCAAAACTATCCTGAGATCTCACCTATTAACCCAATTAGAATAGCAGTCATCAAGAATACAAACAATAATAAATGCTGGCAAGGGTGTGGGGAAATAAGGATTCTGAACCTTGTTGTTGGGATTTCAAATTACTGCAACCACTTTGGCGATCAATGTGGAGGTTCCTCAGAAGAATGGGAATGAAACTACCATATGACTCAGCTAAATCATTCCTGAGTATCTACCCAAAGGATTTAAACCAGACTACTATCGTAACACACATATATCTATGTTTATAGCAGCACAATTCACAATAGCCAAATTATGGAATCAGCCTAGGTGTCCATCAATGGATTACAAAATTGTGGGATATACACACAATGGAATTCTACTCAGCCATAAAGAACCAAATTATGTCATTTGCAGTAATATGGATGGAAGTAAAGACTAAATGAGATTAGTCACAAAAATGAAAAGTCAGATGTTTTCATTCATATGTGAAAGCTAGGGATACAAAAGAGAATCTAGACAGAGGAGGAAAAACCCTAGTGGAGTGATGGAAGAGGCTTAAAGAAGGGAAGCAGGTAGTGGAAAGGAGATTCAATGTACAAAACATTTCAATGGACACGATGTACATATACAAAATCATTAATGCCAATCTCAATATTGTTCACAGGGAGGGAAGGAGCAGAATGGGAGCTGGAAGGAGGTTTACTGAGTGCTGTGTTCATTTATATCTCTCTCACTCTGAATTTCATCATGATGTATAATTAAAATGCACCAATTTTAAAAAAGAATAAAAGCTGAATAAAATCCCAGTGGAGTAATTAAAAAACAAGTGTTTGATGTAGGCCAAAGATGACAAATAGGTTTCACTTTGTATGCCAGCATCCATCGTCTAGTTATGTCTCCCTGGAAGGATTGTAAAGTCCATGGAACAAAAAAAAGTCCTTTAATCAATTACTGCCATCTGCCATTATCAGAAGAAGGAAAGATCTAGTGTCTATGTTTGCCATCCATCCAAGATCTAGGCCATAGTGAGGCCCAGTGACACATGACCGCCTTGCGGCAGAAGACACCTTTTTATGAAGAGAACAAATAAGGACCCTTCAGCTTATTGAATGAAGTCATTCAAGAAATCAAACTAACATACATGCAATATTCCTTTGAAAAGAGTTGTGCTCAGTAAACAAAAGAGAAAATCTGACATTAATACTACTGAAAGGATCTTCCAGGACATTCTCTAAACCCTAGTACTTAGCACCCAGACATGCCCTCCTCAAACCGGAGGAAGGACATTGAGGGACCAGACGACCCTAATTAACTCTGCCTTTCTTGACAATGGCCTGGCATTTATTTGCAAAGATAGTAAAACACAATTATCATTGTATTTGTAAAAGCAAACTCCAAATTAAGGAAATGTGTTTCATGATCACGATGTCATAAAATACATAAAGTCCTTTGGAACCTTTGTCAGATTTTCCCATAAAAATAACAAAGAACAATTGACCCTCAAACCAATATAAAAGACAAAAACCTCCATTATCAATAATGAACCTGAAATAGAAGACATATCGCTGACCACTGAACACCATCTCACCAATGTGTTGTCTTATCCTCATGTGGGGATGTCCATGTACAATTCCAATGTGGAATGCAAGGTCCAATACTGTAATACCAAAGACTATTCCTCCAACCCTTGCTTTCCCACTACACCACACACCTCTCAGCTCACTGCTCCTGGATGCTGAACCACAGCTAATCCCCAAACTCAGAGGAGGCTGTCTGAATGAAGACTTACAGGTTGGGGGTATCTGCAAGGAAGTGTTCCTTTCTTGGAAGTTATGGGGTTACTAAGCTAAAAAGTTAGGAAAAAGGTGGGGGCAAGGTAACAAAGTCAAGATAGTTCTATGAAATCTTCATCCTCAAGAAATCAATCAATTAACTATAATGCAAATAATGTTTGAGATGAATTAAGTGTTTACAATGAATTCAGTGAGGCACTATGCTAAGCACTTTACACATAGTATTCTATTTAATTCTTATAACTCCTGTAAACTAGACAATTACTTGCATTCTCACACATTTTACAGATGCAAAGACTGACTGAGGCTTAGAAATGGAAAGTTACTCGATCAGGGTGAGAGAGGTAACAAGTGATGAAGGTAGGATGTGACAAGACAAAGATGAAGTCTTTGTACCACTGTGCATAAGGCTTCCTTTCCAATGCCACTAAGCTATCAGGAAGACTGATTACTCGCAAGAATGGCAAATAGGTTTCAACTCATGCCAACTCTAACCTAATGGTGATAGTTTAATAAAGATCTCAATGTTCCGTCAGGGCTCAGTGAAAAAGAATGCTGGGATCATTTAGCAATGTCTGCCACTGACGAGGAACGGTAGAATGACAATGTAGGCTGCATATTTGCCATCCCAGAATAGTGAATTCTCTAAAGAGTTTCTACCTTTAATTTAACTCGAGTTAGAATTATAAGAAGAAAAATAACAGTGACGATTGCTGCCACTCCTGATTTATTTTTTTAATGGAAAGGCTCCCATCTGTGATATAAAACTTAAAAATGGAAAACAAGCTGCTAAGTTGTTCTGAAGTCTGGATTGGTGAAAGTTAACCCCAAATATGATTGCTTCTAACACTTTCATATTTTTTAATGATAAGCGAATAATAATATAGAAGTAGATATAAAATAAAGTGATATACTTTAAAAAAAAAACTTCATAACTAATACCAACTGCCAGGAGTCATGAATCAAGCCCCCAGATTAATAAATTCTACTTTCTCATTGACCCACGAATCACACAGGAAAATCACAGCTGTCTAAAATAGATCTTACCACTTCTCATCACCAGACCAGCAACCACCATGACCCAAGGCAACTTCATCTTTCACCTGGAGGACAGATGTCCCACGACCTGGCCTCATTGCTTTCACATTTATTGGCTATATTTTTAGCACAAGTGCTGCAATGATGCTTTTTCCACATAAGTCAGATCCTGTCACTCTCACTCCTCTGCTCCACACCCTCCAATGGCATCCCACACCACCCAGAGTCAAAGCCCGTACAGTGGCCTGGGAGGCCTTTCCTCCTACCTTCATCTCATGGATGCCCTTGCCCCTCTACTCTGATGACTTGAGTCTTGTTGACAAGCATGCTCTCATCTCAGAGCTTTTGTACCTGTGGCTCCCTCTGCCTAGAAGTTTCTTCCACCAAACACCCTCACAGCTTACTTTCTCACCACCGTCCTGTCTTTATTCCAATGTCATTTTCTCAATGAAGCCTTTCTACTTAAAATTGTGCCCCCACATCTTCTGCCATATCTCCCCTCCTCTCTGTGTTTTTCAAAAATGTCTTTCTCCATATCACTTATTGCCATCCTGTGCACATGTTCACTTTTATCTGGCTTGTTCCTCTTTTCCATGCCAATAGACTACAAACCTCATGAGGGCTGGGATAGATTTAATTTTACTCTCTGCTCTAACTCCAATGTCTAAAATTGTGGCTACCAGATAGTTGGCACATGGTAAATGGATGGATGGATGGATGGATGGATGAATGAATGAAGCACCAGAATCATAATTTTGTTTCACGTGAAATAGGGGGAAAGAAAGTAAAATCAAATTTTCCAAAAACTTTTTTTGTTTACAGTAGATCCTGAACAAAGGTTTTCCTAAATATCCCTTCATATGGGGGGATTGGTCATATTTCTTGACAGATAAAGATACCTAAAGATATTCCAAAAGTCTTGGTCAGTGAGGTACCGCACAAAAGCTCTGTTTGCAATGACCACATGAACATATTCCACCCTTACTGCTCCACCAATTATGCATCATCAACATCATCCACAAATTTGTTAGAAATGTAGAACCTGCTCCTTTTGCAAGCACTAGTGAATCAAAATATCCATTTCAACACTAACCCCCTGCAGGTGATGGTTATGTGCATGAAAGTCTGAGAAACACTATTATGCATGATATGTTTCCCATTGAAGGACTGTAAGGCTTTATCCATGGAAGCACAGCAAGTCTTGTCACTCCACTAAATCCAGATATTGCTTATTCTTAGAAATCAATGCTTAAAAAACAATCAAACAAAAAAAGCGGGATCCAGACGTTGGCCTTTCATTTCTAAGTCCTGCACCAGTGACATATTAAATCTAACTTTTAAAAATTTTCTAATATTTATTTCCAACTTTAGTTAGTCTTCCTATCCAGCAAGCATAGGCAGCACAGCACTGCATCAGGCAAAGGAGACTTGGGCTCTCCAGCTGTGTGTCCTTTTACACATCTTATTTCCCTCTGTGGGATCAAGCTTTACTGTACAAATGCAGGCTCTTCCTCCCTCAGGGATGTTTTCAGTTTCAGATAGGATCATATTTATGAAAGTTCTCTAAAAAGAATAATATTGCTGCATAAAATAAGCATTGCTTCGGCACTAGTATTTTACTTGCCATTCCCTGACACATGCTCGGTTCATGCTGAGTGAGATGGATTCCAGCCATATCACGATTCGCATCTGAAGACCAACTGTTGTTTGTTCCTATACTAGAAGCCATGGCAGCTAAGGTAGGACATCTTCCAATTACATGGTTTTGGTTCTAATTATCTTGCACAGCACCCACACAACAGTAAGTTCTTCCTTGCCACTAACAGAATTGTAAGAAATAATGATCCTTCCTTCCTGAATCACCACAACTATTAGAACTGTGCGTTCTTCCTAGAGGCCCCCGCGCTTTTTCTGTGCCTCAATCACCAGGTTCTTAGTGAGTCTGGCCCCTCTTTTAGGAACAAGATAGCCTTGTCCATGCCAAGAAGGAGACTTCGCACCTACCAGGGCAGGGAGCCATTGTGGATGGATCCATAGGCAAACCAACAGCTGAAGGCTGCGTGCTATCCCTAACCTCCAGGTCTAAGCCCTGTCCACTGCCTGTTTCTTGCTGTAGGAACTCCTGCCTATGTGTAAAACTGCCCTGTTCATGTCTTTTTATTTGTGTTGGATATTTGAATGTCAATTCCAGCTCTCCTGCTCAGATCCTGTGACTGTTCCCTTTGGTTTATGACAAGTCCTTCTGACCTTGCTGATGCTTTCTGAATTCATAGCATTTACCTACCTTCTGTTCCTCAGCTCCCCAAGCCTGCCCGTTTGCTGTGCCTGCAGTCAGGGAAAAGATGCCTGGCCCCTTCTGAGTCACTTCCCCCTAAGACCACTCAACCTGAACACTGGCACGCTTAGCCTTGTCTGAACTGCACTCTATGCTTTTGCTAAATCCAGAGGTTGTTGCTCTCCACAAATCCTTAACTGTTCTATGGGAAACACTCAGGCTGGATTCATTTTTTAATAAATAAACTTATCTACTAAAGTTTGACTTACAAAAATGTACACAAAAAATAAGCAGCTCAATAAATATCCAGAGTGGACACACCTGTATAATTCCCATTTGGAACAAGAAAGGAAACATTGCCAGTGTCTCAGAGCCCCGTATTCCCTCTCCCAGTCATTACCAGCCCTCCCCAGTGGCTTGCCCCCCCACTCATGGCCTCTCTCCCCCAATTACTTACCCGACTTTTGACACCAGAGCTTAGTTCTGCCCGCTTTTGCTCTTCATGTGTGGAATCATACAACGTGCCCCCCTTTTGGGTCTGGCTTCTTTAACTCAGCATGACGCTTCTGAGACTCGTGCATGTTGTTCCATGTAGCAGGTTATTCTTCTTTACTACTATACAGTACTTCATTGTATGAACACATCACTGTCTATCTATGCTTGATGGACATTTGGTTATTTCCAGTTTCATTAGGTTACACATTTCCTATTGGGTTTACAAATAGGAATAGGATAACTGAGTGAGAAGGTACTCACAAGTCACCTTTCAGTAGATGTGGCAGTTTTCCAAAAATATTGAACCAATTTACATTCCAGTCACCCTACAGTTCCAGTTTGCAAACATCTGGTACTGTCTTTTTCAATTTGGTCATTCTGGTTATGGTAGCTTAATGTAATTTCCCTGAATCCTGGTGATCTCAAGTACCTTTTCTTATATTTATCACCTATTTGGATATTAATTTTCTTAAGTTCCTGTTCATATCCTTTGCCCATTTTTTCTATTCACACATCGTTTTCATATTGATATTTGGGATTTATCTATGTGTTCTGAATACTAGGTTTTGCAGGGAGTACCAATTCCCACTTTGTGGTTTGTCTTAATGGACTCTGTTGATAAATAAAAGCTTTTAACTTTAGTAAAATCCTTAAATCAAATTTTTTCATTGTGGTTAGGCTTTGTGTACTGCAGGAAACACAGCAGTTGACAGGCTGCCTCCGGTGCAGAGCTGCTCTCACATTAGCATCTTTGATATAAAAATCACTCAAAATAACCAATTCTTTGTATGGGTCATTTTTCTTGAAAATTTTGACTGTTCTCAAAACTCAGCCTAGAGTTGGCCTAGACCTTCAAGTTATCCATGGATAACTGATATGCCATCCACCTTTATGCATAAGGTAGTATTATGTATTACATATTCTCTTAAATGTTTAATATTTATTAACATTGACTTAAGAAATTCAGTCCCAAAAGATCGCCTGTAAATGAAGTAAAAACTCTTTAAAAAATACTAACTTTATAATTGTTTAGAAACAAATTTGCTAAGTCAAAGGGATTGTGTTTAATTGTGTTGCCTTATAAAGAAAAAATGATTAGTCTGAGATCTAAGAGATGAATTAGGACCATCCATTTAATCCTCATGAAAAAGAGTTTATTATTATACCCCTTTTGCAATCAAGAAATTTGAAGCACAGCTATAAGAATTGAGCGAATATATGCAGTCCATAGACCAGTGCCTATCCATAATATGCACTCAATAAATCTTAGCTACTACTGTTATTACTAAAAGTTCAGTTACAAAAGCTGAGGCCCATAGAAATAAAACAAACTCTTGCCCCAATTCACGTTGCTTTCTACTTGCAGAATTAAAAACTGCATCCTCTATAGTCACATTTTCAGCCAAAGTATTCTTCCTATTAAATTATAGTCTTTGGGAATTGCTAATCTATAACAGTTCTAGAAAATATTTTATAGGGAACATTGGTTCATTAACTTTTAACAACTGGTAGAAGTCAAGACTTCACATTTTCATTTCATTCACTTTATAAATTATAATACTATGTCTATACTGATTTGGTCTTTTTGTTATTGGTACATTCTTCCTATTTCCAAGTTAAGAATTTTTTTCAGAAACTATGAATGTACCTTTCTACCAAAATAGATATCATGAGTGTTTCAGTTAGCCTTTGTTGGGTTCCAACTATCCCAAAATTTAATGATTTAAACTAGTGACCATGTGCCATACATGATGATCAACACCTGTAACCCCAGTACTTGGCAAGCTGAGACAGATAGATTGCAGGTTCAAGGTCAGCCTCAGCAACTTAGCAAGGCCCTCAGCAACTTAGTGAGACCCAGCTTCAAAATAAAAAATAAAATAGGGCTGGGAGTGTAGCTTAGAGGTAGAACACCCCTGGATCCAATCCCTAGTACCACAAAAAATAAAATAAAATAATGATCATTTATCTTTTTCACAAATTCAAGGCACACTTACACAAGTGGTTTTAGTCCTGGTTGTCCTCACTCACACATTTATGCTGTAACTACAGATAGCCATGTTCTAGGGGTTGAGTGGATAACTGCACAGGTGATGGAGTACCTGAGACATGTGTCTCTCATCTTCCAGTAGGCAGCCTGGGCTTATGCACATGGTGGCCACAAGGACCCAATAGAGCAAGTGTGCAAGACCTATTGGAGTCTGAATTCAGAAACAGCAAACCATTTTTGCTACATTCTTTTGATCAAAGCAAGTTATAAAGTTAGCCTAGATTCAAGAGGTGAGAAAATAGACTTCACCTCCTAAGAGATCTTACAAATTCACATTGCAAAAAGTTAGATATAAGAAGAAAAATCATTGTGGAAATTTTTTTTAAGTTACCACAATGAGCATACATAGAGTCAAATAAACATGTGAACTCCATCCTTACAGGGATTGGAATTCCTTTCCTTTAGTAGAAGAAAGTCTTTCTCGTAGTCATTAAAGTGAGGGTTTATATTTTTTCTTACATTAAATAAGTAGGTGTTTAAAAATGATAATAGGCATAGCTGGCAAGAGAATAGGGAAATATCCTGATATGTATATGCATGAAACTACATAGTTTTTAAATCAGGAATTTATGGTCAGAACATTATTATAAGCAATCCAGAATTTCATAAAGATACAGCTCTATGGCCATTTTTAATATTAAAAAGCTAGAAAAAATAATATTCATATATAATTAACTGTTTTTAATATTAAAAAGCTAGAAAAAAATCAATATTCATATATAATTAACTGATGAAAGATATTATGAAATAACTATATAGTGAAATATTACTATCATTAAAATAAAGATGTAGTAGTAGGAGAATATTAAATGATACGGGAAGATAGTCACAATAAAATTAAGGTAAAAAGATTACATATAGTGTTAATTGCTTTAATTGTATTTTATGTAATTATTTTCTAAAGATATAACAATTAGTATTTTTGCTTTTGCATTCAGATGGATAAATGCTCTTTGAAAATAAATGTATCACCTGCTGCACAGCTCACCACTCTGGATCTATAGTCAACAATATGCTATTATCACAGAACTTACAAATCCCAATGTACTATGAGGCATTGTTTATACTTGAAACTGTGATGACTCATGCCTCTGTGCTTACCAGTCATTTGCTGTTTAAATACTTAAATAACTAGCAGAGGCAGTACAGTTTAATTGGAATAGATGTAAGACATTTTTGAGAATAGTTCCAATTTTGCCATATTCTAATTGAATGGCCTAGAGAAAACCACCATCTTGTTTCCATTTTTTTCCCCTTCTGTTAAGTGAGGACATCACTGACTTCAAATTCTTAGAAAGGAGGGAAAAAACCCAAAAAATCACCAGGTCTAATTTGGTCTAACTCAATTTCCTGTTCTAAATTTAGACATGGGATATATTTTATGTGCTCAATAGCTTGCCTACCTAGTCCATGGAAGTGTATGAATCCATTGGTAAGTGTACTATCACTCCATCCACAGGTTCCCTGAAGGAGGGAAGATGGAGCAGAAGTTGCCTATGTACTAGGACAGATTCTCTCACCTGTGCCTATCCCAGGGCACTTGACATTTGTTCTAACCTTAGTGGCTGCAATGGCTGCTGGCTCTGTGGGAAATCTAACCAACTTCCAATGGACACGATCCAGCCTCACCACATGTGCACTCCACATGCCCTCTTGCCTCCTACCCCAAGGTTTCCCTGATGATGCAGAAGAGAGAAGGATTCCAGCGAACTTCCTTCTATAACACCAAAGGTCATGTGACTTCCTCATCCTGCTCTACAAAGAAGAAATTCACTCTCCTGGAAAGAATGATCAATCCTGACTTCCATGAGAACCTGTGGCTGTTGTCACACCTGAACAAAGGAAGAAACACATCTAGAAGTAGGGGATCCCTTGGAGCACCCCTGGTGCTTCTCTGCTCAGGAATAATGGTAAATGGAAAATTGGAGCAATCAATATCTGACATAAACAAGGCATAAAACCCTCAGGGGTGACAGTTTGGGTAATCTTTGTAAGCAAGCATCCCAGGCCAACTGAAATGATGCCATAGATGGGGAAAATCTAGAAGACGAGGTAGAGGAGGGAGATGATAAATACTAGTCAGGACCTCGGGACTGGATGTAACAATGGATACTATAGTTTGTTTCATGAACCCTCTGCCTTGAGTCTTCTTGGTTTGCAGTAGCCATTACTTTGAAGTCTCTAACTGACTGGACTTGTACCTCTTATCCAAGAGAGGGTTCCATTGTGTAGCTATAGGAGCCATATATAATGCCTTTCCTTAAACCTTCACCAGGTACTTCATGCCCAGAGTTTTCTGTTGACTCTGAAGTGAGACACCTGCAGAACCCCATATGTATATACCTAAGGCATCCATAGAGATAACATCTATGGAGCAAACTTTTGACTGAGCTCAACCTAGAGCCAGTGGATGAATTCTCCTCCCTTCCACCCTTCGACAGATCTTCTTGCAAGCTGGTCATTTACACAGTCTCTCACAGAAGATGACCCTGAAAGGTTGAGCCATCAGTTGCCCTCAACATTAAGTGGTAGCTGGCTTAATAATATACCTCTTTATTGGCTTTCCTTCTTTCCCTGGCTCATTGCCCTTCTCTGGGATTGTACTCCCTAATAAAGAAGTAGCATATAAGACTCTGCCTTGAGTTCTTTCATTTTTGGATAAGCCAATAGAAAATAATTGGCAGGCACTGCTGTGGTATTCATACTATGGAAGACTTGTGGGGTAGGCAGCAAGGCTCCTAGAGGTGGAAAGATACAGCCTTATCTTTCCCAGAAACAAGGGAATCTTCAGGAACTTCCCAATGCCTAAGATTAAGGTAAGGAGTTGCCTGTAGTAAACAAATGAGCAATGCTTCCCATAATCCCTCTCTTCTTCATCACCCTTAGAGCACATATTCAGTGCTCTGATTTGCTGATCCCATAATCCCAATGATTGGCATGAGACCAGGCCTGGCCCATGAGTGGCTCTTTCCTCTATTGCTATCATTTGAATGTGATAAGTAAGTTTGAATGTGTCTCCTTCAAACTTCATTTTGGTCTTAATCCCTACTGTGGTGGTATTAAGAGGTGGGATTTTTAGAAGGTGATTAGACCATGAGGATCCCACTCTTGAATGGATTCTTGCCTTATAAAAGGATTAAAGAGAATTTGCTTAGTCCCCTTTTTGCTCCTCCACCTTCTGCCATGTGAGGGCGGCACCACATGCATATACCATCCATGGAACATGCCCTCACAAGTCACCAAACCCGCCACTACCTTGACCTGGAACTCCCCAGGCTCCAGAACTGTGAGATACATGTGTCAGCTCTTTATAAATACCCCACTTTGTGGTATTTGTTTTAATACTACAAGTGGACTAAGACATGTAATGTGCATGCTTGCTTAGTGGATCTGTCTCTAATTGTAGCTCAGCCATTTGGGATCCTCTTTGGTATATTTCTACTTGTAATGTAAGAAAAAAAAAATGCGACCTCTATAAGGAAAATTACAAAAAACTGAAGAAAGAAATAGACGAAGACCTTAGAAAATGGAAAAATCTACCATGCTCTTGGATAGGCAGAGTAAATATAATCAAAATGGCCATCCTCCCAAAAGTAATCTACAAATTCAATGCAATACCCATGAAATTACCAAGGTCACTCCTCACAGACATAGAAAAATCAGTCC
>PVLC010035444.1:0-16279 GCA_004027655.1 Graphiurus murinus | reverse complement strand
AGGAGGAGGAGGAGGAGGAGGAGGAGGAGGAGGAGGAGGGATTGAACAATGCTTTTCTTGAAACTTTCAGTCATTCTTAAGCTTTTTCAAAATTTCACTCAAACACATTTTCAAGCAGCAAACACTGGGAATTAATTTGATTCAAACTGAATCTTTTCTAAAGAGGTAACAACTGTCTCCAACTTACTTTTTATAAAGATGTTTTTCATGTACACTTATAATTTATATGTACAGAAATTATTGTGTTCAGAAAGCAGTAACTTAGTACATGTATGTATATCCACTATCAACTTATTGCCTCTTAGCAATAAATGCACCCTTCACTACATGATTCATGGTAAAGAAATTCTTTTAAGCATTTCTCTCTTAAAGTGAGAACATGGTTAACCTTTTCCAGGAAAGGATGCTGGAGAGACATTGCAGTAGGTGGAGGCTTTGCAATTTCTGTGATGGGTGGGGGTAAGTAAGGCCTTATGGGTCTGCAGGTTTGCAATGCAGCCTCTCTGAGCTATAGATCTAGCACAGGATCCCTTTGCAACCGTGCAGCTTTAGCTTTGCACTAACCTGTGTACTATCTTCTCTACAGGTAAACCAAATGCCCTTTCATCTTCTGCCCTTACCAGGCAGGGCACACTCTTGCTGTATGCCTAGATCACTGATTGCTAATCACCTGCTGTCTCTCTTCCACACTCTGGAGGGTTGCCTACAATTTGCCCAGTCACTTTAGACCATCCTTGCCATAGCCAAATCAGAGAATTTCTCTGCTACCTGGTGGCTGAATTACACCTTCACCAATGAGATCTGAAAGATTTCTAAGTTTGTGCTTCTTAGGTGATCTTGCTCAGCCCTAGGAAACCATATAGAATTTAATATATATATTAAATAAAATCCTTAACATATGAATAGATGTACTTTAATGTTCATAAATACCAGGATTTTGGACAAGTCAAGTGCTATAGCATATCTTCTGAAAGTTAACCAAATCTTATAGATTCTTCTGTCTATTTATCTGCCTTACACTATGAAGCAAGAAAATGTCAAATACTTTCTTTCCCAGTTCTTTTGCATCTAAAAGTTGACTATATATAAAGGGCCTATCATAAGCCAGGGAGTTATTCTAGGTACCTAGAATACTTCATTAAATCCCTGCTTTCTGGGACATACTTTAGCAGTGGAGTAGAAACAATAAACAAACCTCCAAATTAGTATAACACTGTTGTAACTTATAGAATCTGCAAGGAAGAATGTTAAGGGCTTATGAGAGAATTATCCTCTCTGATAGAGGTCAAGTCTTTCAAGTTCCCATTAAAATTCATCATAGAGTGCTACTTCTAATAAGTGACAATTTTACTTTAACATCTACAATCATTTACTAGTCTAAATCTCATATGCATAGTATGGAGAGAAGTCCACATAATGTTAATGGAAATAGTTTATATATTCATCTGTATTCTTGTTATGTTTTGGATATGGAATGTCCCCAAGAAAATATCATGTGTTGACAAATGCAGAAATGTTCAAAGGTGAAAAAACTGAATCAGGCCTCTGGCCTTACCAGTGGCTAAGACTATTGGTAGATTAATAGTTTGAATGGATTTACTGGATGGTAACTATAGTCAGGCTAGGTTGGTGTGGTGGGGGGCGAAAGATGGAGGAGGAAGTGGGTCACCTGTCACTGGGGGGTGTGGCCTAGGGACTGTACCTGTCCCTAATCCCTTCCTTGGTCTCTCTGCTTCTGCCCACCATGGATTGAGCAGCTTTTTTCCACCATACCCTGCTACCATAATGTTTTTGCCTTGGAGTCAGCTGATTATCAACTGAATCTCTGAAACCATGAGACAAACTTTTCCTTTTCTAAGTTGTTCTTGGTTACAGTGATGAGAGAGCTAATACATTTTTTAATGTTAGTGCCTTCTATGTGTTAAGCACACAAAAATTCTTATTTTTTAATGGTCTATAGGAGTGCTTTGCATGTTGAAGGCATGTACTTGTTTTCTATTATAATATATGGTTTATATAGTATCCTGAAGACATACGCAATAATATTTCTGTGTGTGTGTGTGTGTGTGTGTGTGTGTTACTAGGGGTTGAACCCAGGGGCATTCCACTTCTAAACTATACCTGTAGCCCTTTTTTATTCTTATTAGGAAACAAATTCTCACTAAGTTACCATGCACTGGCCTCAAATCTGTAATCTTCCTGTATCAGCATCCCAAGTATTGGGACTATAGTTGTGCACCACTGCACCTGGCTAATATTTAATTCTTAAATCCACTTAGTGTTGGATTACAAATTTAGCTAAGTACAAATTAGATATTCATATATATGCATATATAAATAGGCATAGACAGGAATATGCAGCATACCGATAATTCTTTATTTTCAAATTTAAGATTATATCAGCAGAATATGCTTATTATGTATGGAATAAACCCTAATGGCCATTTTTGGAATCTAATTTTGCTTTAGCTACCACCTGTAGTCTCTCAATTCATATGAAATATTGTGCATGGACACTTAACTGATTTTGTTTTGTATTTTTGATAACCAAAATTAACCTTTTCTGATAACAGCTACCAAATTACTCTGTGAATATACTGGAAGTAGTGTTTGACAGGCTTGGAATTTTTTTTAACTAATTTTTTTTTTTTTTTTTTTTTTGGTAATAGGAATTAGACTTTTAAAATTCCTTCACAGAAACCTTCATTACTTTACTTTCAAATTTACCTAAAACTAAACTTCCCTTCAACCTAACTTTATTTTATATTACTACAGTATATGGAAACTCTGGTTCAAAAAGATTCCAGATTCCTCAGTGTTCCACAAGCATAGATTCCTATTTTACCCTTTACCTTTCCTTTTTTTTTTTTGGATGGCTTTCTTCTACTTCTTTCTTTACTTACATCCCCATTGTCAAATCAAGTACATAGTTTCCAAAATGCTTTCCTGAGTCACTACAACCATGTTAAATCCTTCACTTCTGAACAAAATTTATTTCCATACTCAGGAAATTCAATACCACATTGAAAGGACTTGAAACTCATTTGAAGTTTAGATATGCCCAAAGAAGAACTTGAATTGGAGCTCGTATTCACTGTTACAGTAATTCCTAGTTCTTTGCTAACTGTGAATCTTATTTACATTAGCTTTCAAGAAAAAAAAAACAAAAAAAAACAAAACAAAAAACAATCAGCTGGGCATGGTGGCACATGCTTGTAATTCCAGTACTTGGGAGGCTGAGACAGAAGGATCTGGGTTCGCAGCCAGCCTCAGCTACTTAGTGAGGCCCTCTGCAACTTAGTGAGACCCTATTTCAAAATAAAGAATAAAAATAGGACGGGGGGGGTGTAGGTTGGAGGTAAAATGCCCCTGAGATCAATCCCCAGTATCTCAAAAAAAAAAAAAAAAAAAAGAAAAAGAAAAAGAAAAAGAAAAAACAATCATAAACCAATTATAAAGTTATAAATTGCTGTCGTAATAAAATGATTATTGTAATGTATACTTTAACTATTAAATAGGAGAAATTGAGAAAACTAAAATCATCATGTAAAACCAAATATTGCCTAAATATTGTCTAAATGAGGAAATCTCTTGGCATACTCATTTTATAAATGGTAAATTTTGAATGAGAATGGAATATCTTTCATCTCTTTGTAAACCTATGATGGATTAGAAATCTAGACAGCAGATGACTGCTTTGGATTTTTTTTAAAGGAAGCAGTAAGAACTAAAAGTAAAGAGACAGACAATTTAGGAAGTTCTCTAAGAAAATACATTATTGGTTGAAATAGCTGGCATGCTAAAAGTATGTTAGTTCTTGTTTTATCTGACACAGGGAAAAGGAAGATAATTCTACTTTGGTGTTGTTTTAAAGTTGCATGATAGGAACATAAAATACACAACAATAAATACAACAAATACTTTCTTTCAAGCCCTTACAATATGTAAGACATTGTATCACAGGCTTTACTCATTTCTTCCTCGCTAATGCCCTAGGATATAAACATTATCCCCATTTTGCAGATAGTAAATTAATCCTTAGAGGTTAAATAATTCATCCAAGGTAATATAACTTATATGTGATGGCAAAACTGGGATTTTAAACCCAAATTTACCTGATTCTAAAGAATATATGTTACAATACTATAGCAAAACTGAAAGAGAAATATCTAGAAAAGTTCAAAGGCTTAAAAAGAGTTTTACAATTGTAGCCCATAAACTACTCTCTAGATTTGGCATGCAAAGCAAAAAGAAATATTTTAGCTTTAACAAGGTGACAAGTTTTGAGGGAGAGAGAAAGTTGGAGGAAAAAGAGCCTTCAAAATATCAAAGCTGTAAGTGGTTGGGCCAGGGCCATGGAAGGCTAAGATCCAAAACCTTTGAAGGTTTAAAGATTTTTATAGGATAATAAGGTAAGCCCTGTATTTTGGTTAAGCAACTATTAGGGGTAGGTTTCTTATAAGCTGAAGCAGTTAGCCCGTGAGTCTAGATACTTGAGATCTCCGTATCTCAACTCAATTGGTTCCTCTTTAATAGATCTGTATAGGTGGTAATTATAAAGAACATTTCTTATCAATTTAATTTTGTTCCAAGTATTGTTCTAAATGCTCTACATTTGATCCTAACAATGACTCTATAAGGTAGGTACTTCATTTCCATTTTAAGGACTAAGACATAATTTATATCAGAGCCCAAACTCCTTACTGTTATATTGCATTGATATTATAATAGGTTAGTAACTACTGTAATTAAGTAGAATTTTATTCACAATTATTTTATTATTTAATAAAAACTATTTTTATAAAGTGGCTCACTTTAAATCATCACTTAGTAAACATATTTAGAGATTAGCAGTGTTTGCAATAATGTCACTTACTGACAACTAATTGGAATTACATGCATTGAAAACATTGTTTCAGTTCATTAGACAATATGCTAAGAAGGAAATCCTGTTTAGTAAAACCCATGATTTAATGTCACATAAGTGAAGGATGAAGGTTGTATATTTCAGAATTGCAATTTATTGAGCTATTTATATTTTAACATCCTAATGATATATTATGAACAGAAATGTTGATGCTTTGCATAGTGGCAAGGCAATTTTGTTTTTGTTTTTATTTGTGGTTTGTTCTTACCAACAGTGCTCCAAAGTGATTATGTGTGTGTGTGTATGTGTGTGTGTGTGTGTGTGTGTGTGTGTCTGTAATATGCCATGTATAAAATAGACAGCATTTTTCATTAATGACACTAGTTGATTCTTTATTAAATGGAATACATATTTTGGATACTGATACAATTATCTCATTATATTAATGACTCAGAAATTTATATTAAACGAATAATTTCATTTAGGTAAATAAACCTAAAATATTTATTTCTTAACCCTTTAGAGTAACTTTCTAATGATCAGATGCTATACATAATGAAGTAAAGAAAATACAAGCACTTTATGATCTTTGAAGCCTGAGAAATATGCAGAAATATATATTATATTATGCATATATTATATATTATATGTTATACAGAAATATAAACATATTTACATAAAATCCATATTTATATGTAAATATATATGCATGTAATATATATGTGCAATATATATGTATGTAATATATATGTGTAATATACATATATGTGTATATATATATATATATATGTACTAGAGGTTAAATCCAGAGGTATTCTACCTCTGAGCTATACCTTCAGTCCTATTTTATATTATTTTATATTTTATTTTGAAACAGGGTTTCGCTAAGTTGCTGAGACTGGCCTCGAACCTATGCTCCTGTTTCAGTTTTTCAAATACTGGGATTACAGGCATATGCCACCACACCCAGCTCATATTTTAAATTAGACACATCAAAACTATTTTCTCAAAAAGCAAATTAAAACTTATCACAATGAACTTGCAAGTATCAATTGATTTAAATGGCTATAATCTAATAAAACCAGAGCAACTGGATGAGATGTGACAGAGAAACATTTTCACATATCAGGAAAACATCTGGATCACTCAATTTTTAACATTCAGTCATATATTGATTTTGCATAAATATAAGTACAAGATCAATGAATATTAAAACTTCTTCAAGAAAAAATGAATAATTATAATGAAGTACAACTTTAGGTGTGGACTTTTACATTTCTCTCTGCTTAAGGGAAATAAAGTATGGCATCAAATAAAATATTGCATATTAATGTTCTATTAGTACTTTAAGAAAGATTTAAAAATCTCTAGGATGTAAATTAAATGAAGAGTCTGAAAAGTTCCATTACTTTGAAATACGACAAGATGTAGATATTTTACAAATACTTACATTTTTCAGAGTTCAGAACTACAATGCAGTTTTTGATGAAATATATACATATTCATAGACATACATATAAAGAAAACTGTTATCTCCCCTAATTAAAGTTAATAGTTGTGTGTGGCAGCACTATGAATATAGTCATCATTAATAAACATAGTCAAACTGTCTAATGGAAATAGTTTTTAAAAGTTATATTTTTTGACATTATATTACCTAAAATTCTGCTGTATTTGAAACATTTCCTTTAAAAATAATTTTACCTATATCTCTTAATTACAAAAGGCCAAAATACACTAATATATAAATCTGACTTTTAAAAATTAGCCTAAAAATTCTCTTAGAAATAAATGATCAAAGAATTTAATATGATCCACAGTCTGGGGGTGGGGTGGGGAACATTGAATCACAGAATAAAATTAAATAAAAATGGATGCTGTTAATTTTAGAAATAATTTAATTTTATTTACACCAAAGAAGACATTTAAAGAGAGAAAAAAAATTCAAATACACATTTTTTAGGCAGCTGTAGTCACTGGCATCCTACCCCCTATCTGTAAAAGAATGCTTGTTGGCATTAGGTTCCATCAATTCATTTGTGATTTCTAAATTAATTCTGAAGGAAACCACAACTTACTTGAAGATCCCGCTGAGTGTCTGTGTGCCTGACTTTTTTTTTCTCTGTTCACAGACAAAGCACTTCCACTGGTCATGGAAAAAAGGTCTAAATCCGTGTCTTCTCTGCTTACAAGTCTTGCCTGGGAGCAATGGGAGAGAATGTATACAATCATGAAACAAAATATGGCATTTTCTGAATGCAGCTCACATTACCCCAAATAAACAAACAGGCTCTGTCAAACAACCTTCTTCAAAATGATACCACAATCCTTTACTGCTGCCCAGGCAGAACAAATGCACTATGTCAAAGCATTTTTTGCAAATAAGAGCCGATTTTAAAATTGAGGTTTGCTATTTGAGTCTGTACAACAAAAGAAAACATTTTAGTACAGTAATTTCGATGAAAATCAATCTTAAAAGCAGCTGGTGAAACTTTAAACAGCTTAACGTCACTTACTTACCAAGTATATTATTTAGTTCTTAATTGAATGTTAGAAATGTCATAATACATTATTTTCAGCAATAGTTATAGTTTATCACATACAAGTATTATTCGTTTTATTAACAAAATTCCTCAAAATATCTTTTCCTTCCATATGTGTACACAGAATAGTCACAGATAATCTCTACCATTTTATTACAACCATTGTTAATAAAATATTATATATTCTGATTTAAGGGCAAAGGGATGATAATATCAAATATATAGAAATTTTAAGATATTTTAAGGGCATAAAATTATCTACTTAATCTAAAATTAGCTTGTACTTCCATTACTATCTCAGACTAAACCTAAGAGTCAATAGAATTACTTTATGCCTATAAAATTTGTTTTAGAGAATATCTAGTATCATAAAGTAAGGATTTATCAGGATTCAGCTGTGAAGTGAGAGAAATGTCCTTATGGAAAGCAAAGCAGCCTCTGTTGGCTGGGACATAACCCAAACCACAGGATGCTTGAAACTGTGAAAAAATGTTTTACTAAATGTTTGTTGAGAGGACAATTCAAATGCAGCAAAATAAAGACATGAAACCACCACTGTGGCTAAAAAGCTATTAACATATGTTTATTCAAGGAGTCAGATTCTAAAAATCATCCTCTTTCAAATTCAGATCTTTGCCCTTCTTTACATTCTTCTTCTTACCTTCTTCCCACTCACACACATGAATAAACAAATTTATGAACTTACATTTTACCCAATTTATTTTTTACCTGATAAAATTATATATATTTATTTTGTACATCATGATGACTTGAAATATGTATACACTAGAGGATGGCCAACTTGAGCTAATTTACATATGAAGTTCCTCACACACTTAGCATTTTTTGGTACTGGGGATTGAAGCCAGAGGCATTCTATCTCCAAGCTACACCCTCAGCCCAATTTTATATCTTATTTGGAAACAGGGTCTCACTAGGTTGCTGAGAGCCTCACTAAATTGCTGAGCCTGGTTTTGAACCTGTGATCCTCCTGTCTGAGCCCCCCACGTACTGCGATTACAAGCGTGCACCACCACACTTGGGTCACACATAGCATTTTTAAATAAATAAGTGTTGTTAATGAATTCAGAATAAAAGTCATTCTATAATGCCAGCTTTTTATATAGCTGGCTACATGGCATCATATTTAAAAACCGTATCTGAAAACTGTTTGAAATGAACTAAATAAAAATTGGCTTAGAGTTTGTATTTGTGATTTGTATAAAAATGTGACAATTCTCTCTAAAATTTGTTTCAATCAATACAGTGCATTCCTAACCATCCCATTATAATGGCTCAATCAGTGGTAAAACTTATAAAAAGTCAAGCATCAAGAGGATCTGGGTGTGGTGGTGCACACCTGTAATCCCAGTAATTGGGAGGCTAAGACAGGAGGATCACAGGTTTGAAGACAGCCTCAGCAATCTAGCAAGAGTCTCAGCAACCTAGTGAGACTTTGTTTCAAGATGAAAAATAAAAAAGAATGGAGGTGTAGCTCAGAGATAGAATGCCCCTGGGTTCAATTCCCAGTACCACCAAAACAAAACAAAGAAACAAAGAAACAACAACAACAAAAAACCAAAAAAAAAACAAACAAAAAAACAACAAAAAAAAGAAAGTGACACTACAACTTAGGTGAGACTAGATAGATAGCCAGAAAAAAATCATTAATTATACAGACCACAGATAGGACCCCAAGGCCCATCCTAAGGGAATAAGCCTAAATATTTAAAAATGAAATGTATTTATTTTAATTTGATGACATACGTTCACTAAAACTATTTGGAAAATAGAATCCTACCCTCCCTCAAATAATATACCTACATTTCACAAAATATTTCTGAATACTTTCTTGAAATCTCATAATCATTAGTCATTAATATCCAAAAGACTATTTCTTCCAAATAAAAACCAACTGATTCAGCTACTAATTAGGTTATATTACATAGGGACTCAAATTTGGAAGTGAAATTTAACAGGAGCACATGATTTCATAACTGTGCCACCCTGAAGCTTAAGTGAAAACATAGAAATTTCATAATCTAGATAGTTATATGTTTATCTGTCTATCGGTACAGCTCACATGCATTAATATTTAGATTCTTTTTCTGAAAACATCGGCTTTCAAACTTCTCTTTATTGTTAACAGGGAAATCATAAATAAAATATCTTTCCTTCAATATCATCCTAAATGAATATTTAGTATCCATGGGTTCCAGAATCCCAAGGGACAACAAGGATACTCAAGTTCCTTATGTAAAATATGATAGTATTTGAAGAGAACCAGTATACATCCTCCTTTAGAGTTTAAATAATCTCTAGATTACTTATGATAACTAATACAGCATAAATGCTGTGTAAATAGCTGCTATTATACTGTATTGTATAGGGAATAATAATAAAAAGAAACTGTACGGGTTTAGTACAAATACATTTTTTTCTATTTCTATTAACATTTGGTTGAATATGGGCCCAAAGGGTCAATTCTTCTTAAAAACTGAAGATAACTGACAATATATGAAATAACATTCTATAACAATGTATGTTGACTTCTAAAATACTGTAGTATTAAATATTTTCTATGGCTATAATACAATAAAACAGACTCAATTCAGATAAAAATTTCTAAATGTAATTCAAGAGCAAATATTTGTAAACAATGATTTTTATAAAATTCTTCTAAATTTTTGTTTCTAAACACATCTCTTTAACAGCCTCATAAATGTTCTGTAACTTTTACCTCATATTTAAGAATGGAAAAAGTGGTGTGAATTTTGGAAAATGAGTTTCCAAGTATTTTGATCCTGAAGGAATTACTGCCATCAGCTTGTGAAAATATGAAAATGCCAATCTCTGTATTGGAAAGGTGAGGAATGGGGAGGCAGGGGGTGGGGGGGGGCACGAAGTGCTGTGTGCATGTATGTCACTGTCAACATGATTTACATTGTGATGTGAGATTATAGTGCACCAATATTAAAGCATGAAAAGAATAAATATTCTCCCATTTAATAAAAGAGGGAGTTCCTTGTTCTCCTTTTTCCATAAACACTATTTTATTACACATTTATTTTAAAATTTTTGCACTTTTTTGTGGTACTGGGCATTGAACCCAGGGACATTCTACCCCTGAGCTAGACCCCCAGCCCTATTCTATATTTTATTTTGAAACAAGTTCTCACTAAGTTGCAGAGGCTGGTCTTGGACCTGCTATCCTGTCTCAGCCTCCCAAGTAGTGTGATTATAACAGTGTACCATCATACCTGGCTTATATTGTACTTTTGGAAGCAAAGGAATACTAAACAGCATACTTTTAAAACAAATACCTATATACTTAATATCAAGATTTTTTAAAAAAAGACATCAAATGTTATAAAGATAAAGTCCAATTAATAAACTATCTTGTAGTTTTTCTACACATACCTATTAAAAAGTTTTTAGAGTACAGGTGCCTCATAAAGATGTTTCAGTCAACAATGAAGCATATAAATGATCATGATCCTATAAGATTATGTAATTGTATTTTAATGGCATATGAATGGGGGAAGGAATGAGGTGAGATCTGGAAGAAATACGCCATATGCTGTGTGCATTTTTTTTATCATCCTAAACCTCATTATGATGTCTAATTACAATGCATCAATAAAAGTATATTTAAAAATTCATATTGCCTGGTGACATCATAGGCATTGTAACTTGCTAGTGCAATGCATCACTTGTGTTTGTGGAGATGCTGGTGTAAACAAGCCTACTGCACTGATAGTTGTATATAAGTATAGTGCATGCATCTATGTACACTTTATAAGGTTTGATAATAATAACTATGATATTTACTGGTTTATATACTTAGTATAAGACATCTTTTAAGTATTTTAGAGTGAACTTCTGCTTACAAAGGTAAAAGCTTATTATAAAACAGTATGTTGTGTTATGCCAGTAATAGCCTCCTGCATCTCTTGTTTCCTATCTCTTGCTTTATCAAGAAATATGTTAAATGATTGACCTATGCCGTGTAGGTTTATGTAAGAGCACACTATGATGTTCACATAACTAAATCAACAAAAATGCATCGGTTAGAACATGTCCCTCTAGTTAGTTAATTCATTTTAACTGTTTCAATAACTTATAAATAATGGCAAACTTATCACAAATGCTATAAACACACCAGTCATCATCATTAGTGCTAGTCCTAGACATATGCATGATTTAAAGATCTTCATAACTTCAGTTGTAGAGAGCTGAGTTATGCATACTGCTCCATTCACAATACATCATCACTGCACAACCTTCTCTTTTTTTAGTGGTTATTAGGAGCAGAGAAATATACGGAGGCGGCATTTGCTGGGATTACCTGGAAATCCCCTGCCTCTTTTTTAAAATTAATTTTTATTGGTGCATTGTAATTATACATCATAATGAGATATAGTGTGATAGGAATAGACATGTACACAATGCTTGGTGTGTTTCTCTCCAGATCCCACCCCACTCCCTCCTCTTCCCCATACATGGCACTGAGATTGAGATTGGTAATTTTGTATATGTGCATAGCATTATTTAAATTGCTATCTTCATTACATCTCTCCTCCTCCTTCCTCCCTTCCCTAAACCCCCTCCATCTCTCCAATGGAGGAAGTCTCTATTCCTTTATCTGATGTTTCTTTTGTTAATCAATTTCTCTCAAGCTTTTACATATGAGAGGAAACATACAATTATTCACTTATTCACATTCTGAGACTGGCTAATCTCACTTAGCATAGTGGATGGAACTAGAGGTCTTGTTATATAACTGAGTAAGAAAAAGTACTTTAAATGTTTTATATAGTTAGAACGTACATGCAACGAAATATACAAACCCGAAACTTGAAACTCAATAGTTTTCAAACTTTTTTGAAAAATGTAAAAACTTCCATAGAAGTTACAAAAATTATTCCCTGTGCACCCCTACACTCAGCTTAACCAATGACATTTTACATAATAAAACTACAACTAACTTTGATTTCAACAAGGCAGTTAACTGATACTACAACAATACTATTACTAAAAGAACTTTTTAGGAATTCACTGGTTTTTAGACATAGTAGGTTTTTTTTAATAGTTCTATGACATTTTACTAACTACCACAATCAGGGTACAGAACTATTACATCTTCCTGAAACAATTACCTTCCTCTCTTATATAGTTATTCTCTTCCCAGACTAACCACTGGAGTCCACTGATATGTTCTCTATCACTATAAAAATGTGACTTGGGGAATGTTACAGAGTGATACCATACAGTATGTAACCTTTTGAGAATGGCTCTTTTCACTCAACATAATGTTCTTAAGCTCCATGGAAGTCTTTGCATGTATTAAATCTTCTTGATTATTGCTTTTTACTCTTTATTGCATAATTTTTAAAAAAATAAGATTTCATTTCTCTAGGAAAAATGGTCAGTAGCAAAATTGTTAGCTCATATTAACATATGTTTACAGGAAACTGATAAAACTGTTTTTCAAGAGTGCCTATATGATTCTCACCATGAGTCAATAAAAGATCTAATCACTCTGCATACTGCTAATCATTTTGTAATTTCAGTAAATTTTATTTTAAGTACTTTAATAGGTATGCAGTGGTATCACACAGTGGCTTTAATTATTTTTTCAATAATTAATGATGTTGAACATCTTTTCATATACTTCTGAAAGAGAAAGAGTATACAATTTTTCCTCTTCCTGTGTGGTTTGACATTTGAAGTACAATTTATTTTTATCTTTATTTTTCTTTATTGGTTTATGCTTGTTCTAGTGTAGGAAATCTTTGCCTACCATAGGCTTATGGAGATGTTTTACTATGTTCCTTAATATATTTTATAATTTTAGCTTTTACAATAACATCCATAATTTATATCAAATTAATTTCTATGTATAGTGAAGTAGAGGACACTAGGTTCATTTTCTGTTTCCATCTAGGTATCTAGTTGTCCAGTATCATTTATTGAAAAGGTTCTCCTTTTCATTTTTGAATTGCTTTGGTACCTTGCAGAAAATCAGTTGGTCTTATGAATATTTTTCTGGCCTCCCTCTCCTTCCCCATGGATAGAATCTGCTGTCTATATGCCAGTTACAAACAGTATTGATTACTGGGGCTTTATAGCAAGTTTTGAAATCAGATAGTGTAAGTTTTACTGTTCTTCTCTCATTGGCTATTATAGGTCCTTTGCATTTTCATATATATATTAAAACCAGTTTGTCCATTTCTATTTGTCTTAATCTTCTTTTCCATTGCCATGACCAAAATACCTACTAATGACAACTTAGAGGAAAGGTTTATTTGGAACATAGTTTCAGAAGTTTAACCCATAAGTGTCTGGCTCCAAAGAAGAAATTGCAGCAGTGGAAACGCCTGCCAATTATCTGCCTCCAGTTTTTTGGCATAAGTGGGCAAATGAATGCAAACCTACTCTGGGCCTTCAATCAGCCTAGTATCCTTTTTATATAAGTCATTGATCTCGTCCTCTGCCTCTACTCAGACACAAAAAATGATATCTGTATTTCTGCTCTAGTAATATTTACTTGTTTTATGTTCAGTTATATCTCTTCAATATGAAAAAAAAACATTCATCATTGCTATTTGTCCTCTATTTGTATATAGTGTAATACAAAGGGGTCTGGAAAAGGAGGCTAATGACAGAGAATTAATCTCAAAGAATCATTTTGTTCAGGAATCTAATCTGTTTTCATTCATTTTTATAAAGGTGGTAATTAAATATATGTGTTATCCTGGCATTTCATGGCACTTTTATGTTCTCTCTTCTTGCTCCAAAGTGACCACTAACAAATTTGTGCCAAACTGTAGTGGTTAATATGCATGATTTTAGTAAACCGAAGTACTGATTTCCTTCCTTCCTTCCTTCCTTCCTTCCTTCCTTCCTTCCTTCCTTCCTTCCTTCTTCCTTCCCTCCCTCCTTCCTTCCTTCCTTCCTTCCTTCTTCCTTCCCTCCCTCCCTCCCTCCCTCCCTCCTTCATTCCTTCCTCCCTCCCTCCCTTCCTTCCTTCCCTTCCTTCTTTCCTTCCTTCCCTCCTTCCCTCTTTCCCTCCTTCCCTCCCTCCATTTTTTGTTGGCCAATTGCAATTATACACCATAGTGAGGTTCAGAGTAACAAATACATACATACACACAGCATTCATTTTGCGTTTCTCTCTGATTCCCACTCCATTTCCCCCTTTTCTGTAGATAATATTTAAATCAATACAGATAACTTCATGTATGAACAAAGCATTATTTGAATAGTTTCCATCATCATATCTCCATTTTCTCCTCCACACCTCCTCACCTCCCTCTCTGAATCCCTTTCCCCCATTCCACTAGTGTCTTTCCTCATTTATCTGAAGTCCTCTTTATTTCCCAGTTTCTCTCTAGGCTTCCACATCTGAGTGAAAACATATGGCCCTTCATTTTCTGTGACTGGCTAATCTCACTAAGAATATTTTCAAGTTTCATCTATTTTCCTGAAAATGACATGATTATGGTTTTTTTATGGCTGTATAGAATTCTATTTTGTGTATATACCATAATTTTGTAATCCATTCATCTGTTGATGGACACCTACGCTTGGCTCATAGTTTGGCGCTCATGAATTGTACTGCTATAAACATGAAGATAAATAAATCTCTATGGTAGTCTGATTTCAATTTCATTGAGAAGATCACCAAAAGTGATATGGTCAGGTCATAGAGTGGCTCCATTCTCAGTCTTTTAAGGAACCACCATTCTGATCTCCACAGTGGCTGAAATAATTTGCAATCTATCCAATAGTGTATATGGTACACCTATTTCCCCATATCCTCACCAGCATTTATTATTTGTATTCTTGGAGACTGAAACTCTAACTGGAGTGAGATAGAATCTCAATATCCTTTTGTTTCACATTTTCCTGATTACTAATGATGTTGAACATTTTTTTCATATATTTAAATTTTCTTTTGAGAAGTGCCCCCTTCTTTTTGTTGATTGGGTTCTTTGTCATTTTAATGCTGAGATTTTAAAGTTCTTTTCTATATTCTAGATAGTAATCTTCTATCAGAGGAGTTACTAACAAACATTTTCTTCCATTCTGTAGGCTCTCTCTTTAGGTTCTTGATAGTTTACTTTGTTGTAAGGAAATTTTTCAATCTGATGACATCCATTGATTGATTTTTGTTTTTATTTCCTGAGCTTTGGGCATCTTATTGAGGAATTTTCTACCAGTGCCTATCTATTGGAAAGTTGATCCTATGCCCTATTCTAGTAGTTGCAGGATCTCTGATCTAATTTCTAGATCTTTTGTCCATCTTATGACTCTTGTGTAAGGTGAGAAGTTGAGGTTTAGATCTATTTTTGAGATATGACTAGCCAATTTTCTGAGTACCATTTGTTGAAAAGATTCTTTTCTCCAGCATGTGTTTTTGGTCCCTTTGTCAGAGGTCAAACTGTTATACGTGTGAAGGTTTGCTTCTGTATCTTCTATTCTGTTCTATTGATCTACATGTCTGTCTTTGTGCCAATTCCACAGTTTTTACTACTATAACATTATAGTATAATTTGAAGTCAGGTATTGTGATGCCTTTAGTGTAGTTTTTGTTGGTAAAAATTGCTTTTGCTATTTTGAGTCTTTTATTTTTCCATATGAATTTTAAGAATATTTTTTCTATTTCTGTGAAGAATGATTTTGGCATTTTAATAGGAATTGCATTGAATCTATATTTTCCTTTGGTAGTATGGCCATCTTTTTTTTTTTTTTTTTTTTTTTTTTTTTTTTTTTTTTTTTTTTTTTTTTTTTTTTTTTTTTTTTTTTTTTTTTTTTTTTTTTTTTTTTTTTTTTTTTTTTTTTTTTTTTTTTTTTTTTTTTTTTT